>VZSG01000005.1:3841261-3919875 GCA_013398315.1 Nothoprocta pentlandii
GGGGCTCCGCCGAGGCGCCCGCGGCCGCCGGCAGCAGCAGCAGCAGCAGCGGGAGGAGGCAGCGCGGCCCCGCGCGGCTCATGGTGCCGCGGGCGCGGGGCTGCCCGGGCGCTGCTCAGTGCCGAGCCCTCCCACGGCCCGGCCCGGCCCGAGGAAACGTGTCGGGAGCCCCGTCACGGAGCCCCCGGCGCGGCCCCGGCCGCTCTCATTTGTTGGCGTGAGGCGACCAGCAGCGCAGGAAGCGCCGGCCCGGCCCCGGCCCCAGAGCTTCGGAAGAGGCGGGTGGGAAATCCCAGTTTTTGGCCGCGAATCCGAAGGGCGAGGAGGTGGCCGGGCACTCGGAGCCGCAGTGGTGGAGATGGCAACTCCGGGCACTGGTGCCATCAAGGAGATGCCCGGTGCCCCACACACTGCTCCCGTCTCCTCACCTTGGCACGTGCAGCGGGAACTGGGCCTAGTTTAAGAACATTTTTCTTACAGAAAACAAGTTTTCCATCAGGCTGAATAATGCAACCCTTCTGTTCCCAGTACTTAAGCCAGCTTAACACTTCATAGAATCAGTTTGGCTTGCTGGTTTCAAGTAAACTGGTTTAAATGCATCTTACATCAGGATCTGTACTAGTTTTTGGTAGATTGCTTTTAAATGAGTTTAGTTGATCTCCTGCCACTGTTTCTTTGTAGACACTTCATCAATGCCTCATTTTTATACTCCTTGCTGTAGGAGCTGGTATCTCTGCTGCTATCTGGTATGTGTGCTCGGGTACAGCACACACCTGGGACTTTCTCCGAGGCTTTTTATGCAGTGTAAGCCTGCACACATTTCATTTCCCAGCTCATTTTGGAGGGATCCATTGCCAGGACTAGAGTTTCATATATCTGATGTTCTGCAAATTGCTAGTGTGTGGATACCTAGAAAAAGCAAAGAAAAAAAAAAAGAAAAAAAAAAAAAAGGAAAACATCTATGTGGAATTAAAAAACAATTCACCAGTAGCAGCTGTTTCCAGAGGGAGTAAGTTCTGCAGTCTTGGATCCAGGCTCCAAGTAGACTCAGACTCTTGCACAAAGTATCTGAACTGTTATAGTAGATTAGTAGGCTCTGTTAGTTCAAATTTTGTAATAAAGCAAAAAAAACCAGTTGATTTAATTCTAGAAGAAATGAGAAATTCCCTCTAGAAATCAAGGTGTATAGATTTACTTCATAATAGAGCCACAGCAGGCACAGCCTGCAGTGCTGCAGCACCTATCTGTAGGCTCTGCTGCCTGTAGAGCTCACAGTCCCCAGAACAGAGAGAGAAGTGCCAAATGATGTGCTTGTGTGGATGAGCACAGAGCGTCCCTTCCTGTCTCTGCTTGTTCTCCCAGCTGGAAAGATGCAGAACAGTTGGCATCTATCATCTGTATGACCAGATGCTGTTCCAGTTTGCATCTGGAAGCTGTATTACGGGATACCTGATTTTCCTTTGGGTCTAGCCTTAAGTGAATCTAAACAAAATCAACTGTTCCTTTAGTCCTTTGATGTTTTTTGATGATACCTAAAGGCAGTGCTCTTGCCCTGTCAAGTTGGTTTCTTGAGCTCTTTCCCCCCAAATGTTGTGGATGGATTGGGAGCGTAGAGAGGCAGTTACACGGGAGATGCACGCTTCTACTGCTGTCTCCTTGTCAGACTACACTGACTTCACCAGGGCTTCACCACCAATGAACCTGTTGTGCTACAGCTTCATCTTGTTTCCTCATTCAGAACAGGATGAATTTATTGCAGGTAGGTAGAAACAAGCCTGCATAAAGAGAACAAATAGAAGCAACAAAACAGCTCCATTCAGTGCTTCACATCTATTCTTAAAGCCCTGTCTCTAGGGAGGGGAATGCAACTTGGCCTCTGAAGACATTTGCCCCCTGGCTTCTCTTTTTGACTGTCAGCAAGCACATGATCGGAGCCATCTGTGATGGCCTATCCACCACGTATTTGACTGGTACTAGCAACTCATTTCACACAGGCCACGACTTTAATTTCCTGGGCTATATTTGAACCAGCAATTTAGAAATGACAGGTTAGCCACCAGTGCCCCGGGCTCCTAAGAGGAACTCACAACAAATAGAAATATGAAAACACGTAAGTGACAAAGCTGAAGGCTTTAACCAGCAGAAAATCAGAGATGGTTGACTCCGTGTCTGCCTGATCTGCCTGTAGACCTGCATTTTTCCCTATTGTTGCCCCCAAGAGTCCTGCAGAGTAAAATCATTTAGAAAATAACTGATCTACTAGGTCTCCAGAAAACAGCTCTAGCTCTGTTTTTGAATGTTCCGTTTTAACTAAATAAATGATTTTAAAAGATCTATTTCATCAAGTGTCTTCATGGGTATTTTCCTGAAGAATTCCTTTCTTGAATGAGAGAATTAGCTACTCAGACAGAAATGCTGCTATTATCAGTCACACTGGGATGCATTAAACTTTTTTGTGTAAGGAAGACATTATGTGAATGTGGCTAATCGATGTATAAGTCATGATTCTGTGCAATGCTAAAAACCTTATCACTTCAGCTATTGCGTTTGTTTTGGATCAAGCATCCTTAGACTTCTGCACATCAGATCTCAGCCTTTGGAAAATTGTGACTTTCTTAAACTGGCAGAGAGGGCCTACTGATTTTTATTTTATTACATGGCTATATCTATATTATAATAATGTTTTGACTAACGCATAATGAGGGAAGTACTTTTTTAGAGTGGATACTTCCTTACATCTTTATGTAGTAAATTAAAAGTATTCTTTTTGTGCTTAACCAGGAAATTTGTCGGTCATATGCAAGCACATGCCTCACAACTGGTAGGGCTTAAGGGGATATATTTTCATTAGAAGAAAGCTCGCAGAGAGATCCAGCAACCTGCTCTTACTAGTAGCTATATTTTGCTTTGCAGAGGCAGAAGAGATGGATAGTGCAATAAAAGAGATCTGCCCGGCTATGCAGGCAATAAGTAAAATGACTGCATAACACTGCAATGCTTAGGGAATTAATAAGGTGCCTGAACTGGCTGGTGATGCTTCTTGTTCCCAAAGGGGATACAGGAAATTGTCTGGTTTGGAGCTGTCACTGTCACCCGTCCTGCTGCCAACCTGGGAGCAGTGCCCGGCAGCCACAGCCTCTTCCCTTCCTCTCTCATCATTCTTTGGAGGTTATTGTCAGTAAGGCCAAAACAGGTCCTCTTCCTCAAGTGCTCTTAGGTGAGCTGGATAGCAATTCAGACAATTCAGTAATTCAGTGAGAATTGCAGCTGTTTGAGATCTTGCCCCAAAAGTGATGGGTTAAGTCATCCTGTCTTCCCTAAGCACCACATGAGATGGATATCTTCATTTAAAAAGTGGTTTATCAAATAATAGGGCAATAAAATAACTAAATGTAAGTTGTCCTGAAGCATAGAAATGTGTTTCCTCTCACATTTAGGTAAAAATCAGACCCCCTTGGTTCCTCTTTAAGTTGGTGAGAACTGCCTCATTTATTGAGTGTGCTGGAATTTCTCCCAAATTTAACTGCATTTAAATGATCAAACAACTTACAACAAGTAATAAAAATGCCAGGGGCATTTTATGTTTCTAGCAGTTCACAGGAAACAGAAAAAGAAATGAAAAGGAGCGTTTCTGTCCTATTGCAATAACTTGCTTAATCCCAAGAAGTTAATTATTCATTTCTCAAAAGGACTCCACAGATAACAAGGTTCACTTACACAGTTTGGAAAAGATAACCCAGTCAGGGTCCTGCAAGTTCCTGCCTACTGTAATACCTAATTCCAATGACATTATCATAGAGCTACAGGAATTTTATAAACTAAGGCATAATATTTGGCTGCTCTTATGAACAGAGTGATTTATCTTTTGGATTTATGACATGGACATAAAATAGAACTAATCCTTACCTGTTATGTTCAAGAGACTCCATGCACAAAGAGATGCTAGCGTAGTTTTTACACACTGTACATGCATTACCCCTAGCCTCTAGTTACAATGTAAAGAATATATAAAGTTCTTTGATTTTGAGCATACTCCTATAGGCAGCTGTAGGATGCACTGAATGCTGATAGGAGTTCACATACTTAAAATTACTTTGTGGCTCAAAAGCCATACTTAAAAAGCATTATTATGGGAATGAGTCTGACACCTCATATGTCCCATTTCCTTTCTACTCCACTGGGATTTTATCTGAAGCTAAGCCACAGATTTCAAAGGGCTTGGAAAATGTGTGTGGTTCTACTGTCCTCCCAATCTAAGAAAAAAACTACCAAATGAGAGATTAATTGCATTTTACCTACATTATATCATATGTTTTGAAATCCTCAAACCCCAAGTGTTTGGACCTACACAGAATTAATTTGGTAAATTAATGAATTTTCATTTAAAGTGAGAAACTCTCAGTTTTTACTAACTTCCTATAGAAATGCAATTACACAATGAACTGGCAGATTATTTGACATGAGGCAAAATTTCCTAGGGAAATAAAGTTAAATAGCAGGAAAGCTAGTGGCAAAGCAGTGATTTCACTTCCTGGCATTTTGCCCAGACTGACCCTTTAAGAGAGTGTCTTGAAGTATTTGGTTGAGAAAGGGCAAGAAATACAGACCGGTGAGAATAAATTCAAGAGAGAACAGCTGTGAGATGGGGAGGCAGCAGATGTTTGTCTACATGAGCAGTCAATTCAGAATGAAAAAAATAAAAGGAAGGAAGAATATTCTCAGACTAGTGAAATTATTGTTTTCTTGAAGGTTATGGGAGGTAAACATGCCTTTTTTGGCAATATCTATTGCTGTTTTTTTTTGTGAGAATGGCCACTCAAAAAGGATTTTCCTTCACTTTACCAATGCTTCTTTTCCCCCTTCCCTTTATTAACAATCTCCTTTCTTGAAGCACTTTCATCTCCAAAGTGTCTATTATTTTAAATGCTCTTCATTAGATGAAATTCTTTATGTGCTATAGAAGGGAAAAAGATTTCAGGGGGCCTTGCTGTATGGCACGCTTTTCCATCTTGCTTTGCAGAACAGAGGTGTTAGTCCTTGTCAAGTTAAGACAGGAAAATTAAAATCACACTTTACTAAAGAAATACTTACTAAAAATGGTTTGTGGCCATTGCCATTGCAATGGCTAAGTGGTAGGCATGTTGTACTTGCATTTCTTTCATACTGAGGTTAAAGTCCCAGCAGTACTGACAATCTTGCATAATTTAAATGAAATAAAGGTCTCTGTTATGACATTAAGGTGTTGTTTTTTTTTCTTTTTCAAACAAAATCTTAAAAGTTAAGGTCTGTCAGTGCTGATGGCATTGAAGACCATCTGTTTCCTTGAAGAATAAAACTAATCTCTATAGAGTAAACTCATTTTAGAAGAGACTTACACTGGCAATGTGTTGGCACTTGTGCATTCACATGGCAGAATTGTTCTGTTTTCATCCACAAGTAAGTTTTATGCTATTATCACTATCACAATGCTATTTTTGTGTTATGATTGTTTCTAAGGCTCTGGTTTCCTTGTATTATTATTCACATTAGATTGTGTAATATAAGCATCTGTAAAGATACAATCTTTGCATAGCCGATATTGAAATCTCAGGGTTACAGACAACGTGTAAACATTCTGTGTCTCTAGCAGAGCTGTGTGAATGGACTCCCACCTGACCATGGAGCGAATTCCACCACAATCCATTCGGCCTTGTGTATGCAAAATGCATATCCGGCCTCTTTTGCCCATATCCGAACATCTGTGATAATTTGACCCCTTATATTATAAGATCCTTGAGAAAAGCAGGCAATCTATTCATATTATAAAATAAAACCATAATAGTTATATAACTTAAAGAAAAATCTATCCCATCATATTTTAAATAAGCTACGAATAATAGCTTGTGCGAATAAAAAGCAGCCTGACTTAATTTAGAGTGATGCCAGACACAAGCTGCCCTTGAAGACTGTTACTGTGCACACATTTTCCATCAAAGGAGTGACAGTACTGCAGCCACCATATATTTTGTTTAATTTCACAGTGCAAGAGTCACAGTAATTTATTCCTCAGTGTTCATCCGACATAGCCTAATGAGAGGGAAGAGGCTAGAACCTGCAGGAATTTATTTGAGGCAGCAATGACCTCTACAGGCAGCCCAAGCTGCCTGGGTGGGTCATTCACCTCTAGCAGCGCTTTCCTGGCAAGGCAATGCCATTACTTTAGTCGCATGCCTTGGCTTTAGTTATGTGTTACTCAGTGCAGTGCCCTGGAATCCAGTTGGACTGCTTGGCACTTGGGTTCGAAGGGTCTTGGTTTTGTATTAGTTGAATAGAAAAGATGAGTAAGAGGTTAGAGACAATTGAACATTAATAAAAAAATGACGGCTGAAAGTCTTTGACCCATCCCTGCTGATGCTGATCTGAACTGAGACAAAAAAAAAGAAAAAAGAAAAAAAGAGATGGAGGGAAACCCTTCCTCTTCCCCATGCACAGATCTAGAAGAAAGTCTAGTATGAGTCAGTAAAAGACAGAAAACTGGCCAGGAATATATAAGCAGATGCCAAGGGGAATAAGATATAAACAACCAAAGAACAATGGTTTCTGTGTGTCATGTATAAATAGCATATGATTATCTAAAATATTTTTGGCTTAGCAGCGTTCTCATATGTGTTACAATTTTCTGTGCAGCTTTGCGGCCTCAGAGGGGCTGTAGGGAACAGGGGGTCTACCTGCATCTTACGAGCAGATTCCTTCTCCAGGAGAAGCCTCTAGGAGACCTGGCTCACCTGCTCTCACCTGCAATGCAGAGGCTCAGCTGGCAGGCCCAGCCATTCCTATTATTCTTATTCTCTGATCTCTTCTGTTGCAGTGAGTATTTCTTGTAAAAAAAATGCTGCCAGGACAGACTGATACGCAACCCATCTAAGGCTGATCTTCTCCTGAAGCACTGGGCTTTGTTTCATACCCCATACTCCACAACTTGACAGAGGCATGATTTAAACACAATCACTTAAATTCAAGTAATGAAGTGTGTGTAGTGACTATTGAGCAATTTTCAGTTCTTTTTCTTTTCTTTTTTAGAGAGAGAGAGAGAGAGAGAATATGACTCAATACGAGTTTTCTAAATCACTTCAAGTGTGTGTCAGTGGGGATTTGGACAAACAAACCTCTCCCACTTCCTTCTTCCCTAACAGAAAGGGCTTAAGGATGTCTCCAATGTCAAATGCCTTAGGAATGCTGCATTTGACATCAGCTACTCCTTTGATGTAGATACCAAGGTGAGGCCTATCTAGCCTATTTCAGTAGCTTTGCAAAAGAGCTCTTACAGAAATATAGAGAGAAACAGCGCTTTTGCTGAAACATTCTATATTAAGTTTCTTGCCATTGCAGGATGGCAATGTTTGCTGCTGTAAAGCCAGTGAGAATCATCCACTTTTAAGTATATTGGTTTTAGTCTTACTTGTACTTTGTCTCAGTGTATGAAAAAGGTTTTTTCAGTCTTTACAGCTTAAATATTCAAAAAGGGGGGAGGAGGAAGAAAGGAAATTACTTCTCCACGTAAATCCCAAAGGCTTTGTATTTCAATGTAATAAAATTTAAAGGAATGAATATACTTAATCGTAGTTAAAATCTCAATGTTACATTTTAATAAAGATGATGGAGTAACCGTGACACAATTGGTAACATTGCCATAGGAAACAGAAAGGGGGCTTGGCTGGTATTTTTTGATTAAGCCAGAAATGTTTGGCGGGAGGCAGACAAGGAGACAGAAGAGATAAAGCTTCCAACTATGAATCCACCCTGCCAGGCTGTATTAGTCACTACAGAGACAAACTGCCATGTCCTTCTGACACTGGAAAGATTAGCTTTCCAGTTTAATTATAAAGGTCATACAACATGCACAATATTTTTTTTTCTTTTTTTTTTATGTGATGGGAGTAAACCATAATCACAGGAAAAGTCTGTAACAGCTACTGAATTTTCAGGCTCTCTCAGGAAAATAAGCGGTGAAACAGGATTAAGGAATCTTTTAATAATTTAAATTATTTCTTTCTAGGTCAAGCAAATGTTACATGAAACATCCTTCCTCAAAAAGGAGGCTTTATAGAGCCTTTCAGCTGTAGACTTCAAATTTAAGCTTGTACAGTCACACCTATTAATTGCATGTATATAGGCAGTGCCAATTCGAAAGGCAATTCATTGCTGATATGCTGGATTTATGGCAACTGGACCAGAGAGCCCCAGATCTTTGCTCTCCTCATTCCCAAAGGAAGTGAAATGCTTTTACTGTTCCTCTATATTTGCCACCATTAATGTTCTCCCTAATTTATTTCTCTGTGTTTGACGAATGACCTCCTGAATACAACTCAAGCTTGTGTTCCTCATTCATGCTAGGACACTGATGGAACAGGAAAATAACTGAGTATCAAAGCCTCTTGGTGCTTATATGGTATATTTTGGGGCTCACTCAGTGCACAGTGCAAGTTTCCACAGATTTATGGCTTCTTTAGCATACTAGACAGTACCAAAATGTTATTTTGCAGTGCAATCCACCCTGGTGTTCCCAGGAAGAGCCCACATTACTCTATGGGCCAGGGAGGCCTAGGTGCACAGGTGACACCATCAGAGGCTGTGGCTCACTCTGGACATGGGGAGCGCTGTCCTGTGGCCAAGATAGTATCATGCAATGTACAAAAATCCTTCAAATTAACATTTAATTAACTCAAATGACCCTGGGCTGACAGAAAGTAATTTCAAGGAGTGAGGAGGCATAGGTAAAATGGCTTCATTTTGAAAGCTGGATGGAAACTAAAGGAAATATTTCAGAATCATCTCCCACTTCTCACTACAGTGCTGGAATTTCTAAGGTGCACTTGATGGTTCAGAGTATGTTTTAGCACTGGTGGTTATACACAATAAATCCCCTGCCTGAGTGCATGGTGTCTCCCCATAGGTAAATTTTACTGTTTAAAACCACAACTGTCAGTGCCTAAAAAGCAGGACTGAGGGGGCTAAGGAACTGAGTGAGCAGGGATCATGCTAACAGAATATCAGTTTGAATGCTGAACTAAAGTGATTTATCCAAGTGTGTGTGAGTAAGAAGAACTGCATAAATATGTGTAGACTGAGAACAAATTGCTACATTTAAAGCAATGGGAATTTTACCACTGAATTCAGAAAGGCACCCAATTCAGAATATCACCAAAAGCCCTTCAGAAAGTATAAATTAATGGTTTCTGGAAAGAACATTGAGATGTAGATCTCAGAATTACTTACCTTTAAGAGGAGAAAATACCATTTCTATTTTAGAGCAATGTATTTAAAATGATCTATTTTAGTTTGACATTCTCTGTTTCTACCCACAGTAGAGGTGAAAACACCTATTATCCAATGACAGAGAAATAGGTTACGGAAATTACTGGGACATCAGCATTTCTACATGCCCCACACCAAGCCTAACTTTTGTTCTTATGACAAAAATATTTGAAAAGGTTCTACAACAGGGAATTTTACCATTATCTTCACATTATGCATATATGCAGATTACAAGCTTAAGCTAGCTGTATGGAAAGAAACTGGTGGAGATATGATGATAGGATGTGACAATCCTTCGCTCCATTGCCCCAGTACCATCATTTTTAAGAAGTTTAGCAGTCTCAGGGTGTCATGGTCATGCCTAGAGGAAAAGTCTGGATTAGTTCTCATTCTTGCAGTCATTTCTTGAGAACAGCTAAAGGCTCAGCGGCTGTGAGGCAGTACCTGCTGTTGCTGCCTGTGATGTATAAGTTCTCCAGAAAAAGCTAGCAGTTATTTTTCCAGCACTATATGCCCGCCATACACATTCGAAAAGAGTATAAAAGAAAAAGACCCAAGCAAGGGTTGAATATATTATCTTCACTTTATATGGATCAGCTTTTGGCAGCGCTAAATCCCAGTGAAATCAACACTCAGAAATGGAGCAAGAACAAACGTCCACCGTATAAACTCTTTGTTCTGCTCTCTGCAGTTCACATGAAAACAGCTGTCACCTCCTGCTTGTGGCTTAGAACAAAAACCTACCACCATCGCACCCCCAAGTTTACATAGTTCTATATCAAAATTGTAATTTAAGCCTGTCCTGATCTGAACTCCTTTAAGAACCAATTATATCGCAACCATGTTCTCCATTTTTCATTCCATTTGTCATTTCATTTTAAACGATACTGTAGTCTATCTTGCCTCATGGTGTTGGCAGAGATCAAATAACTCACTAAGTTGGTGAAATTTTGTAATAAAATCTTTAAAGCTTTAAAAAGGCAAGTATTCTGTGATCCTTAGCTGCTTCTGAATGCAGCCTAAAGAATACTGAGGAGTCATACAGAAACAAAAGCAAAATACATTTTATTTCATCAATATCTATTCTCTATTAACTAAAAATAGGGTTTTTTTTAGGTGTCTTTCAATATCTCTGTCTGTTTGCTTCAACTCTTTACTTTAGTTGAGCAGGTAAATAGTAAAGGGAGAATATGCCTATGGTTAAACCTTTGGAGAAGCCCAGTAGAACTGAAGACCTTTTTGTCAGGTCTTTTTTAAAGCAGTGCCCTTTGGATACAAGATTGTGCAGAAAGTAAATATTATTTTAAAAAATCACATAATCTCTGATCAAACAGTTAAAATAGCTTACTACTGTGTGATGACCCAAAAGCAATTTCATAAACTGTTTCAAAGTCTTTTAAAAATGCAATCAAGCCAGATATTTCTTTTTTAATGTTAAATTTCAAAAGGCCACATTAAATAGATAGATGAATGGATAGACAGAAAGAGACAAAGTGAAGGAGAGAGAAGGAGAAAGGGAGAGAGATAGAGATCTGCTTTTGTTGCAATAATAGAGACCCATTAATAACATCACGGAACTTTGTATGTCTGACTTAAGTGCCTCAACTGCAAATATTGGCAGGTGTCTCCAGAGATCACATACAGTTATATTAGCTAAAAGAATAAAACCTGTTTCTGAATCTCTCTCAATTCACTTCTAAGTCAGTGGGAAAGATAAGGGTGTCCAGGCAGGAGAAATTATAAAGATATCGGGTAATGGAATTCGTCAGCTTGCCTCCTAAAATGAAAACTCCTCTGGGTTTCTTCTTGTCTCTCAGCACTTCTAGATTAAAGCTTAGGGAAAGGGTTGAATATTAAAATGCCATCCAATTTATAATTGGTTACTAAAGTCAATTCACAGATGACCTTGAAAAGGAATTAAGCTAGCAAGCTTATAAAAGAGGATGACCCAGTCATTCTGATTAACATCAGAGCAGGTAAAGGAACAGAATGTGATGGGAGTGAAAGAAGACAGAAAAGATTAAAGCATCTAGTATGTTAAAGAGTTTCTTTAGAAACTGCCTCTTCCCCAGCATCCTCTTGAAAATCGACAAATTCCAACAGATGGTAAAAATCTATTAAAAATTCAGATCTAGTCAACAACTGATCTCGATATGTCAACAACTCAGAGTACATGAAATACAGACAATTTAAAATTCTGTCAATTAGTCCATATTTTCCTTATAAGCAGGAGACAGTTTCTGTAAAAATGCAATCCTAACTCATGAACATAAAAAATCTAGACTTCCTAGAATTTCTTTGTATTTTTATTTTCCTGCCTTTTAAAGTAAACTGTCTTGTGAAATATCTCAAGTTCTACAGCCAAGTCCTACATTTCCCTACAAGGAGTTCCCAAAGACAGGAAGACCATCTTCACATAACCTGTAGGAGTTGAAAAAGAAGCAGGTTTTCTTCTAATTTCTATTTCCAAACTTTAAAAAGTAGCACTGAATTCCAAAACCTTCATGTCAGATTGAAAAAGGTAGTGCTGTAAAATCAATGAACACAAAGCAGTATGCATTTATTTTTTAAAAGGAACGAAGCACTTCATTGAATATTCAATTTCTCCCTCAGGATAGGATGAGTGACAAAATGACTGTCATGTTGCTTAATGTATTCCTGGGGGCTTTCAGATGAAATATGTAGGATCCCAGCAGAATAGACAACTACCTGGCATAATTAAACACCTTTTCATTTCAGAAACATTACACTGGCTTTAGTGAATTTAACTAGTTTTAATCCTCAGTGGCCAGAGAGTCTAAATATATAGATATTAGATAGTGAAATGCAAGATATATAGTTGTAGCTACAACACCAGCAGAGAGCAACTTGTAGGTAATGACATATCTAATAATTAGGACAGGTTTTCTGTCTAAGTGATCTGTAAACACACAAATATTAGTGGTCACTTAAACAGTTTATCTAAATATTGTCCCAAACAGGACCCATATAAAGTGAAAAGTAACAATGGCAAATAACCCATGGCCGCAACCTTAGCAGATAGGAAATTAAACTACATTCTTTAGTACTGCTTTGGTAAAGTTGTGAGCTTTTTTGTTTGTTTTTTTGTTTTTACAGCTGATAGATAAATGAAAATCAATGCCTTTGATTTTTGCAGGAATTGTTTTATTTCATATTGTTAGCTAATACAACAGTTAATTTTATTATTACATATACAGCCTTTTTTTTTTTTTGCTCTGTATCAACTTAATAATATTTTCATTTCATTTTAGCTATGATTATAACTTTGTAAATTGTAAAATCTTGTCAGATAAATATTTCTTACCCTTCATAAGTTTCATACCCTTCAAAATCAAATTGCTTAGGAGCATTATTTTCTTTGGAGACAAACATAGCATTTAACCATAAAGAAAAAGCTGTATAAATATTTACAAATGGGTAAATATTTACAAATGGGTAAATGTTTATACAAATTATTATAGGGACAGATATGTCACACTTAATTGAATACAAATCACTCCCAGTCCCACAATTCCTCTTTTAAAAAAGAAAATAGTAAAGCAGGGGGGCACAGAAACTGCCACAGTGACTCAGCCAAGTAGATCCTCTAGGTCAATATTGTTTCCAAGAGCAGCGAGTGAGGAACGTTTCAAAGGAACAACTAAAAAGACCCTTAAATTAAGAAATAATCAAATTAAAAAATATCAAGGCGACTGAAGATACCTCACACCAATATAAGGAACGTGAATGTCTTCAAGAATAATGTCTCATTTCATTCAGAACTAGAGATTTTACTTTCCACTTCAACTTCTGGACTGTCCAAGAAGCCATTCAGAGCATCAAATTTTATATGCAGTCATACTTCAGTGAGGAACTATCCCCTAGGAATCCAGGATAAAATAAGTTATAGCTTTTCTAAGTTTATTACTGTACAGTAAAAGGAGAAGCAAAGGCAAGACTTAGATTTAATTGTGTCACTGCCTGTAGCATTAGGGAATTTTGTTAAACACCAATTCATCATGCTCTACTGATATAGCTAGGGGATAAGGATCCGCATTACTCTACAGATAACTGTGTCTTTCTTTTCATACTTGAGAAGCTTAGAAAAAAAGTTTAAATGCAAAATTTCAGAAGTACCAATTCAGTCACTTTGAGAGATCAGACATGAAAAATACAGTTTGAGAGGTTTAAAGAAAACTCAACAGAAGTTTCAGCTTTTGTGTATATTGTTGCTCTAAAAAATGAGTTTTAAAACAAGTTCACATGACCTAAACTCACAGAAATGTTTGAGACGGTCTGGTCAGATCAGAGACAAACCCAGACGGCTCTCCTGTGCTTTGTCATTCCCCTTTTTTTGGCCTAAAACTGTCAGTGCTTCTGGCTGGACTTTGGCCAAGGTTGGACTTCTCCCAAAGAATGAAGCAGTCCCATGCTCTGGGGAAAGAGCAGCCACGCGGGGTCCTTCCTCTGAGTAACCCAGAGGTGAGGGTGAAGAGCTCCGGGTGCAATGCTGGACACTCCAGTTCTAACGTGAGCTGCAGGGAGTCAGGGATGGGGATTAAGCAAACAGAGTCAACAAACTTCAGACCATATACTTACCTTCAGTGATAAGAAAATAATATTTAGACGTGCCATGGACTGTAACAGTATATCAGTGCAATCAGTTCTGCATACCCAATTCTACATCAGTCTTGAGTGAGCAGGTGAGGAAGAAGAGACCCCTTCTTCCCAGCTTGTTATTTTATTACCTTTTTTTTTTTTTCCCCTAATTCAATATGATAAAATTCAGGAATCAGAGGAAAGGATGTGTCCATTGTAGACTTTGATATTTTCCTTTTCAAAAGCCGGACCCCAACCATCGCTTACACTTCAGCCTCTTGTTTCTCTAAGTAGAGCAGGATCCCATTGGCTTTATGCAGCTACCAGGAGTTAAATATTCACAGCAATTGTGGGGTCCCATTTTCAAACAGATGCAACATTTCTTCTCCTTTTCTCTCTATTAGCATCCTCCCTTGGCTTCTGGGCTGTGCGTGATGAGCTCAGTGTGCTGTTTACAGATTCCCTGCCAAGGCTGACATGCAAGTTATTTATTATTTTTTTTCCCCTGCTGCCACTGAATAATTCTCCCTGCTTCTTCAATATCATAGTCATGGATGAGGTTGTTTTGGTGAATGAGAAACATGCTGTTGTCTAGGGGCATGATCTTGGGAGGCAAGGGGTGCTCTCACTTTTCAATAAATTATGACTCCAACTGGATGCTGGAATTGCCCATACCTTGAAGGAGCAGAGATTCACATACAGCTCTGTGTTACTCCATATACAATACTGGACTTGGTGGTATCTTAGACCCAACCAATTTTTGGAGCTGCCTCACATAACTCTGGATGGGGAGGGAGGAGAAGGGCTTTTCCTTCCACAGGGGAATAGGGGTGGTCACAACCCTTAACATTCTCTTGAAATTAGGCTGCTGAGAGAGACAAGATTTCTTTTCCAATGCCTGCTTGAAATGAATATTTCAATATTTTACCATCCCAGCCTCCTCTTCCCTGGCTGAGGGCTCAGGCTCACGCACTGAAGGGCTCTCGTGGCAACAGCTGTGGTGGAGGCAGGATCAGCCCATGTCTCTGCAGTGAATCTCTCAGACCAAATGCCCCAAGTGATATAAGCATAAGGGGCTCAGTTGTACTTTAAAGCACGGCAAAGCTCTTCATGGCCATAATCTATGTTAAAATCAGAGTGATATCAGAACTGGATCTGAAACTTTCCAAGTGTGCATCTCCAAAGGGTTTTGACGGAGCTCATGTAGTATATGGCACTTCATTTCCATTTATGGTAATTAATAAAACCTGTGTGACTGCAGGCACTAATTCTTGTTTGCAGAGGTCTTGTTAACACTTGTGCATTTGACAGAGATTCAGAGAACGAGGGTATGAGAAAACTGCCCCTCTTTGTTTGTACAAAAAAAAAATCAGAGTTAACAGTATTTTAAATATTCATGCTGCAGCAAAAGCAACTTTAAAAAGATTTTATTTTAGATTCAGCAGATGCAATCTGCTAAGACTGTTTTGAAGTAACTGCTTAAAATTCCTTTGTTATACTAATAACCCCAGGAATATTTAGAAAAGCAATCATTAGTTATAGCACATATTCCACTTAAGAACAACTAGATGTTTTCAAGAGTTGCCCACTTGTTCTGTGATTAGACTACACAAGAGTCTTAGGAAAAACTAATGAGGGGGATGTATGTTCAGAACACTCTGCAAGGCTCAGCGCATCCTCATCTCCACCAGTTTTACCACAAGCTATCACAAAAACAAGATGAGAAACAAAGTAATCCCTTTCCATCCGCTCCCCCTACAAGAAATAATTGAAATCTTGGGTAAACAGCCCAAACCCCAGCCAAGTGATGTGATGTGCAAAATAGCTTTGGGGTACACTCTTGGGTAAAGGGACTTCTTCATGATTAAGAACTGAAAATAGGCTTCCATTTTGTCCTCTGTTGGTTAGCAGCAGAGGAGAATCCTCGTTCTACAGGACTAGAATAATAATAATTTAAACTCAGTGAAGTCTAGAGCCAGTACCTAACCTCTCCGGGGTTTTTCCTCCTGAAATTATTAGAATCACACTAGTAGTGAGGGAAAAAAAGGAGGCACCAAAGAACAAAACAGTAAAACCTTCAAACACATACCTAATTTAAAACCCAGAAACTACTTTGTCTGGAAATACAAATAATAACAATAGCTGAGCTCAACTACTAGGATAGTACAGTAATGAATAAAAAGGCTACGGTATCGAGGGTACCATCTAGCAATATCCCCCCATCAGCTGCATGTTCTGAATACAAATGTCTTCCCAGTATTGTTGCTTTTTCAAATCTCTTCTCAGTTTCAGGTATTACTTTCAAGCTCAGATATATCCTTAATTAAAATCAAGTAAAGAAAGTTCCAAGGGCAGCCTATAACAAAGACTTAGAACAAATAATATAGGCTTCAGTAACTTTCATATATTTTTTTTTCTCCACTAGTTTTAATTCAAGGAACTGGTCAGCTGTTAAAGACAGAAAAGTGTAGCTTTAACTTTTTAATCTTAAAAACCGAGTATCTCCATAGCATTGTAACAGGAGAATTAATTTGGCTTTACAGACCTTCAGCCAATTTGTTACTGAAATTAATCACACTTATAGACTAGTCCCTACCTACCACAGAATTTTGCCAGATGCCTTTTAATTACAGCTACAACAGGTCAATAAATACTCCATATTGCATCATAACTTTAAATGGCTTTATTGCTCCAATCTGTCATTCTGAACACGGTCTATTATATTGCTAGCTGATCTTCACTGCATAGATTTGTGATAAATCAACTGAGGACCACCGAGTTTGCCTCTGCTCTGAGGGCCTGACCCTTCAGAGTGCCCAAAATCATCAGCTCACAGTGAAGGTCAGTGGACTTCCTCAAGATTGGTTTGACAGTCACTGGCTGCCTTCCTTTGCCACCTAAAGTTACAAGAACAAGTAACCTTTCTAGAATCAGCAGCTGAGGTCCAAAGTTTTAAATGGCCAGCAGTCAGGAGCCAAACCCATGTCATCATGAGCCCTTCTTCTCCTGCTGACCTTCCTGGCAAGCAAAGCTGCTCAGCCCTTCACTCAGTTGCTCAGCACTTACCAGATGCAGCCTCCTAGGACCAGCAGCTGCCACTGCCTTCAAGGTTACTACCTTTAAACGGCTGTTGAAACATAACAGGACTCTTGTCTTTGTGTCCCCATGGAATTACGATGCAGCAGTTTTGCCATTGCAGTCACGAGTGGGCTAGTCATGATTCTTCTTAACTTTGATTTCTCCTACTCTAGCAAACTTACCTACAAAGAGGGGGAAAAAAGTGTGGAAAAATGCTTGTCAGGAGTGCAGTGGTAAATATATGAGAAGATGAGAATGGTCTTTATTTATGATTAATGGGAAAATAAGTAGATCCCATTTTGCTAAATAGGTCAATAATTCTGAAGTTAATTTAGTCATAACTGAATGATGGATAGCAAATTTGCAACACTTGGTTAATAATACAAAAAAGATGTGAGTCTTAATAAACTATATAAAAGTGCTAAAAGTTTCCTTAATGAGTTCTCATTTCAAATTCATATACTAGAGCTGGTACCTAACCTCCCAGGGGGTTTTCCACCCTGAAATTATTAGAATCATACTAGTAATGAGGGAAAAAGGGAGACACCAAAGAATAAACTAGTAAAACCTTCAAACACATAATTTATATATACATATATAAAAACACACACACTCACTCACACACACTTTGCCTAAAGAATTGCTTTGCTTAAATAGGTGTATCTAGTGCTATTCAAGATGTCTCTAGGGTGTCTGAGACATCCAAATGAGGCTATAGATATTACATAGGAGCTAGGAAAAATTTATGCTCTTCTTAAGGGGAAGTTTAATACCAGGCCCCTGGACGATAGGCTTTAAGCAGGACTATAGGCAGAATGAGATGAGCTGGGATGGAGCTCGTTTCAGCCACCAACATATTTCTGAGTGAAGAAACCCTGGACATGTAGCAATGGTCATCTTCTGAAACTTTCTGTTTCTTCTAGCATTTATTTCCAAATGATATTTTTATTACTCCAAGAAACTGAATATGTAGAATATTAATAATAATAATATATAACTAATATATTATTAGACATAATACATTATGTCTAACCTATGGAACAGGGAAGGTTGTTTAGTTACTGTAGTTTTATAACCCCTGCTCTTGATTCCCTGATGTCCCACCATATCAGCAGTCCACCTAAAACATCCTATTGCTTGATAAATACTGCCACATGGATATGACCAGGGAGGTCATAGTGATAACAATAACTGTTTTGCTCACAGTTCAAAAAATAATTGCAATAGAAAATGCAAGAATTCATTTCAGGTCACTGAATAAATTAGTTCCTATACAAACTTTCAGATCAACCTCAAAATAATATTTTCTGAAGTATCTGTCAGACTGAAAATGCTTCACTGAAACCAAAACGACTGGGTTTGAATCTCTGCTTAATGAGAACTTGAACAAGCACTCAATTACTGACAGCTTTTTTTTTTTTTTTTTTTTTTTTTTTTTACTCTATTAACCTTTCTTTTTATTTCTTGAATGCCATGGGACAATTTATATATTTTCTGAATTATATACCAGCCTTTGCCTATGCTTTGTCCACTATGACATGCAATGATGTCAAAACAAAGCTGTTGTCCAGAAAACCCTGTAGAAGCAATAAAAAAAAAAGCATTTAATAGTATTTCTCACATAAATACATTATCTCCCAGTTGCTAAGAGAAGCTTCATCTGAACATTCAGGGCTGGATGACAATTTGTGCCTGGCTCAAGGAGTCGTTCTGCACTTAAACTCACACAGCTCTTTGCTTCACTTGATCCTTGCAATTCCCTGACTTGACCCAAGCTCCTCTCTGCTTTCTTCTCCCTGCATTGCAGAAAACTCTTGAGAAGTGCTAAGACACAATGTTCCTTTTTTGGTCTGCTTGTGTTCAGCAGCTCCACTTCCTCCAAAGCACAAGCTCTAGGAAAATGGCCTCTGGCACTGGGAGTGTATTACCAGGTCTTTTCCGTGCAGATCCTTTGGTCTCAAGGGATAAGTGCAGGCCTCAACTTTTCCTTCACTGAAAGCACTTACAGTCTGTCTCCAATATATTCTGGCACAAGAGTGAGTGATGCTAAGGGGAACTTAATTATCCCAACACTTCTACTAAATGTGATTGGAATTAGGTGGTGGTGAGTTCAGAAATTATTTGTGGAGACATTCACCTCATCTGCCAGCAGGACTACACAGCAACAGTGACTCCAATTGCAAATTATTATTACAATAGAGACCTGGCTTTGGACCAGGGCTTGAGAGAGCTGGAATCTGTTTCCAGTTCTCCTGCAGATCTGCATGGTGACCATAGCAAATACTTTCTATTCCCTCTGTCTCAGTTTCTGCATCTGTAAAATTAGATTAGAGGAGAATACCATCATCTAGCCCTTCAAAATCTGATTTCAAATGTGTATTGCTATAGAGGATGTTGGAGTTATTATTACAGAGAGGTTAGCAGGGAAAGCAATCTGTTTCCTTCTGAGTTTGGAAAAGTCTGGACTATAACAGTCACTGTTTATGTTGTTATAACATATGCTGGTCACTAGAAGAAGGCCAAACTAATCTTTACTAATGTCACCCTGGGATGAGAGCGTTTTCTATATTGCTGCTACAAGTACTGCATGACTATAGCAATAAAAAGAGTTTATTTCATTGCCTCTACACAGGTCCCCAGAATATAGGATTTTTATAGCTAAAGTCACCAGGATCAGAGTTTATACTGAAAGTAGCAGTTAAGGAAAATATAAGTGTTTGCAAAGGCTCTGTCTAAGCCTGGAGGTTGTGCTCTCTGTAAACGCTTAAAAAAATACAAATAAGAAGCTAACATGTAAACATATATTATTGTCTCAGAGTTTTAGTAAAGGGTATCAGGTTTGTTTTCAGCTCAATTTCTTCTTGTTTTTATTAAGCTGTTTAATGTTATTTGCTTAATGTCTTGGATACAGTACTGGAAACAATCCTGCATTGTCAAATGGATCAACCAGATGGCCAAAAAAGTGAACAACTTTCCATGGCTAATTATATTACAATGTCGGGTCATATGCAATAGTTGATAAGCAAGACAAGCTTTGTGTGTGTATATGTGCTGAAAAACAAACTATGCTCCAGTGCCTAGGCTAAAGACCGTTTGTGTGTCTGGCCACACAAATTGACACAGGCAGAAACACTCATGCAAACACAGAGGGCTTAATCCTGACCTCCTCACCTCTGAATTGCTGTTCAGGGTAAAGGTCCATTCATCCAGGAAACACATGCACGTACACAATGTGGATCCTTCCAGTAGCTGGCTTTAGACATAGTCTACCCAAGTAGATGTCCCCTAGATTCCCAATCTGCAGCTACGGAGAGCTAGGTGCTAGGACACACTCGCATTTTGGATTTCCCCCATCCCCCAAATCCTGGGTCTCCTGTTGCCTCACACGGAGACACTCATATGTAGGACAACAGGTCTGGGGAGCCCCAGAACCCATGGTCTCCATGTGTCCCACGCCCAGCAGTAACCCTCTCAGTTTGTAGAACTAATGCTAACCTAATAATCTTCACCTTCATAAAAACATCCTATAAAATCCATAAATTTGTTTCCATCTTCTCAGCTGTGAGAATACATTTTTTTCTGCCTCCACTACTTAGTGGAGGTTTCTTTGCCATTATGACTCCCTTTGTGTAGACTGCCTATTAAAATGTCTAGTCTCTCTCTATATTTTTTCCCGCAGATCCTATGGATAAATTCTCAGTTACTGAAAGTTCCACACTCCAGGTCTCCAAGATACCAATAAGTACAAAATCCCTTTAAGATGAATTAGTGTGTTCTATGATAATTTAGATGTGAACTTTTAGAAAATAGTTTAATATTCTCCACTTGAGAGGTTTTTTTTTTTTCACAGCCTCTTGATCACACTGATAACTAATCAACACTCAGATATAGGTCTGGAAAGCTTGTATTTACCCTCTGGTTTCCTTCAGTGCTATTAGAGTGTGTAGTTCAAATCTTCTTTAATCTACTTCAATTATGGCAGTCTGATTAATAAACATTAATTATAAAGATGCTGATTAGGCATTGTGGGAGATGAGCAATAGCGGGAGGGAAGGGAGAGTGCTGTTACAATCATTCCAGTCTGCCTAACTCTGTGCAGTTCTGTCTTTGGGTGTCCAGCAGCCAGTCTTGCACAACTAACCCCTGACTCTGTGCTACCACGCAGCTGAAACACTCCCTGCCGTGTGTTTGCAGCATTGCCTTGGTCTCGGGTCTCCTCTGTGACCTGAGGTACCAGGCTGTGCCAGTCGAGGATTTGCCATCTGGCTGTACCTGGTGCTTAGAAAAGCCTTGTCAGTGAGCACGCCACTCTGCAGCCTTGAGCCAGGCTTCCTCTTGCACAGCTGGGTGCACTGGCTGCATCCTCTAGCTCATAAGCCAACACAACAGTGCTTCATGCTTCAGAGAGGATACCACCTGAGAAGTCTTTCTGCCAGGAACTGGCAGCGACAGTAGTGGATATGAATTGCTTTATTCATTTTTGCTTCCCTCTCTGCATAATAATGTTTTTGACACTTGGCTGAAGAAGAGCTGAGAACAAGAAAGTCTGTCTAACTAAACATACAATCACACCATCAGTTTATGCCCCTGAGAGCTCAAGGGATAATGTCAGCAGCAGTGTTGTGATAGGGCAGGGCCTGCTGCTGCAGTAGGAAATGCCAAGGTGAAGCAAAGGCATTTATAGAAAATGCAAAACTTAAAGACTTTATTTTTGAAGTCAGATATGAGAATGAAGATAATATTCTCTGGAGATAGAAACAAGGAATAAAATCCCAGCTAACAGAACATATTCATTCAGGAAAATAGATTTAGGTCTGCTGCAAAACTGTAGCAAGTATTTATGGGTGTGAATTGTGGTTAGCAAAAGCATGTCCTTAATTTCGCCTCCTTGACAATTCCAGCTCTCCACTAATAGCACAGTACATCATTTTCATATTTACTCACTGACAATGCCATTTTGTTGATGGTCTGCTGGATTACCACGTAGTTAAAATTAACTTATTATTGGTCTGACAAACACGTTAAAATGAAGCACTGTGACAGGATAATACCTCCAAGTTTGGAAGCAAGAGCATCTACTTTGTCCTCCCTATAAATACCTCATTTTATCTGTTGCTACTGCAGAGACTGCTAGCTGGTTGCCATGTCCTTTCTGTTGTTGTTTCTTTATTATTATACTATGTGGAATTTCTAGCTGTCAATTAGAGTGCTGCTAGATGGAGCTAATTGCTGATTTAAAAGCAAAGCAGAAAACACCCACTCACTGTTGTTGTCAGTCCTAATGAATCATTTCATAAAAGCACTTCTTCAAGGGAAATAATGAAGTCAAGAATAGAATCAGCATACAAGTATATGTTCAATAAATACACAGGTAAAAGATACATGCCCCTCAAATACATATACAAATAAAATATAGGCTGATATAGGAGAGGATTTACTAGAGGACTTCAGAGGCTGTTGTTACTGCTCAGCCCTGCTCGTTGGAGCCTCGTGTCCTTTGTTGTACATCTGCAGAGTGATTACACTCCTCCATAACCCTTTTCCTCCATCTCCCTTGCAGGCACATGCAGCATTGCCCAAGCAGCTAATCCCTTTGGTTTGCCGAGTGAAGCCATTAAGCCATTTTTCTTAATTCTCACTGAGCAGAATGACATCACTCTCGGAGATAAGATCCATAATACCACTCTCTGCTTATTACCATTAAGACCTCAAATCCTGCAAATACTTACACAGTTATCCCTTAGCTCTGATACTGGAGCAGGCTCAAGAAATTCAGTTTCTTTTCTTGCTTCAGTCACAGGTTTCCTGTATTGCCTTTGGCAAGTGACTTGGCCAAGATGTAAAAAAATCTCTCATACTGTTAGATGTCTTGGCTTGAAGATATTAAACTAGTTTTCCAAGGGAAGGGGCTCAAGATATGCAGGAGGCAGCAAAGAATTTTTAAGTATTAATTTTCCTCTCTATCCTATAAGCTTAATATTCCAGAATTTATTCATCACTTTTGAACCTTTCAGTATTTATATTGCTGGACCTTAGCTCTCCAATCATATCTGGCGAGGTGGAGGCACAGAAGGCCGTAAAAAGACTTACAGAGAAACAGACTCCTCAGCTTCAGAGGGAGGATGCTGGGAGCAAAGATTTCTATCATCTTTCTAGTATCATATGAAGGCTTTACTGCAGATACATTACCTTTTCTCTTATATGCCTTGCACATTTTAGAAACCACCCCGACTGGACATTTATTTTCTATATCTTTAATGTCTTCTTTTAGTTTTGA
This sequence comes from Nothoprocta pentlandii, assembly GCA_013398315.1. Classification (NCBI taxonomy): domain Eukaryota; kingdom Metazoa; phylum Chordata; class Aves; order Tinamiformes; family Tinamidae; genus Nothoprocta; species Nothoprocta pentlandii. The sequence continues at coordinate 3,864,510 of VZSG01000005.1, forward strand.
TCATTTGGTTCATTAAAAAGAACATAGATTTAGGTAGCTGCTCTGACTGATTGCTTTTTCTATGTTATTATCCCATAGCATTTTACTTGTGCGTTTTCAATTTCACGGTGGATTAGAATAATTTTTCTATTCACTAGTAGAAGTTGGGATCTTCTCAATATGCTATCCTGGAGAGATATTCATTCCCATTCAGATGATGCTTTAACAACTCCTTCCATTTTTGAAGCTATTTGGAGGTATTGAGAATCCACTACATTAAGCTGACAAATCCAGACCTGGGATTTAGACACAGAAAAGCTCAGCCCAGCTAACCCTAACTTTTCAGTGTCTAGATCTCACAGTGACACTTACAGCTGTGGGTTATGTGCTGAGGGCACAGAGTCCTAAGCCCCTGCTGGCTTCACCCCAAAAAAGAGAATTTCTGGAAGACCGTTCTTGCTCTCTCTGGATCTCATTTTATCTTATCCATGAGTGCAGCTCTCTGAAAATGCTGCTTCTAATCTTCACGAACTATTGCTTTTGCATCCTGACTAAATCTACATTAATCCAAGAAGTATTCTCAAAAATTCACTCCTATATGTTATCAGACAGAAAATGACTAATGATTATTTGGCAGTCATGGCATTTAAACATTGATAATCTTCTTTAAGCGCCCTTTTATTTCATTATATGATATTTGACTGTTTTACTTCATATAACTATGCAAGTAATTTGCACGTAATTATCTACTTGTCACTTCTACTTGCAGTTTTCTGTATTGCTATCCTGGATAAGTATGAATTAAAATGATTTAGCTGCACTGAATCGACTGTCTTTCTCTTCACGAAGTCTTCATATCCAGCAACACTGATGAAAGAAAAAATAGGTAAGCTTTAACTAAATAAGAGCAAATTAATAATGCAAAGTATTGGTGGGAGAATCCCAAATCTTGGTTGCTTAAAAATGGCTAATCGAAGATTTTGGGGGGAATCCAAATATATTAGTGAATATAACTACAAATAATAAAGGCTCTAGTATTTGAATTAATACAATAGACTCTAAGTTAATCTTTAGAATTAGCTCTGATGAGACCTCCTTATCCTTCTCAAGGCTTACAGATTTGGGGCATTAGATTACATCTAGAGGGACCATTTTCAAGACAGCGAAGATATGGACCTGGTTTGTCAGAGAAATGTGAGCTCAAGTTCAATATTTGGTAGAAATAAACATTTTAAGGGACTAATTTATGCTAATTGTCTATAAAGCAGCATCTACACGTGTTGATTGCCACTCAGCCTGTTGGCTCCCACAAATGTTCACAGTCACTACTGTTCATACAGTATCTGATTTTGAAGATCCAGGTCTCCATTTTTTTGTAAGGAAACTGTAATGGTGGGGGCTTAAATGAGCTTCTAAAATGCTGTCATTGGCCATAGCACTAACAACATACAACTGCCTACACTTGTGAATGTAATTTGGGAAAGGATTATAGAAAGGCAGAAGTTATGAGGTGTTGCTTGGTGAATCAAGTTTTGATACATCACAGCTCTCCAAACTGATGCTTGAGTGGAGGGTTTTTAAATAGCTTTTGAAATGAAGAACTCATTTCAAAATATCAAAATTTTGAAATGAACGTCAATGGAAGTCCAAAGCACTCCATAATAAGTTTTTTATGCTATATACTAATAGCATAGAAATATTTTTTTAAGGAACAGGCAAGAATGGTAACAACCTAATAGAGAATGCAATCGTAATGAAGCTGAAGTGCATCCAAAAATGAGATGTTGTGTTTGAATTTGTTCTTTAAAGACCTTTCTTCCCTTGCGAGAATATTTAATGGCAAAAAATAATACTCAGGATGACAGAAAATGCTTCAAAAGAGATTGCAATAAAGAAAACTATCAATAGCTAACACGTGTAATGTTCAGAAATAATAAAGCTAAGGATGATTTAGCTTGTGATCCAAAAGACATTGTATTTTATAATAAGAACAGGTTACAGGCCCCAGGGGACTGTGAATTAGCTGAGGCTCGCCAGAGCCCAGAAATGTTCATAGTGCTGCCTGCATCCCTGTGGGCTGCCCTGCAGCCTATGGGGCAGCTCACTGAAGAGAGCAAAGCTGAATTACAGTACAAGGAACCCCCTGAGGGGGAAGAAAGCTCAACGTATTGCATCAATTAAGAAACTTCATACCTACATATAACTCAAACCTGTTTTCACGTCTTTCAATATTTTGAGAACTCTTCCCAAGATTGATTACAACATACAACGGTTGGGTAAGGTTTATTGCCAGTTTGTGAGTGATCTAATGTCCCTCAATGTCTTTTGTATGTCATTGCTACAGGAAACCTGCATGTGTGTTTTTGTATAGCATAAGACTTATGGATTCTCACTTTGCTTTTTTAAAACCAACAGTGCAAAGCCCCATTGGGTCCTTTTGCTTTACTCAAATTGTATTTCCCACAAAAATAACCCCTAGCAGTTTGAAGCCTTCAAAAGGTTTCTGCAATTTGGTAACTAATCAAAAGCTGAGTGACTCTCTCTGCTTTTCAGTCTATTTAGAACAGAGAGAGATGCAGACACCCTCTTACACACATTCCCCTAGATATAACCCTGTTTCAGAATTTGGTCTGCAAAGAGCAGAACAACTACTCCCATGGCACTTAGGAGTTTAATTTCAGGGGTTTGAGGCTAATACTGAGAAGTAGAGAAACATGAAAAATTGCTTTTCCACACTCTTTGTGCTGCTGTAGCACCTCTGGGGGATGTGTTTTCCCAGCTATATCAATCAATACCTTTGGGAGCATATTGCAGGTCCCATTGACCTTCTGAATCATATCTAGAAGTGCATATCTGGGTCTTGTTCTCAAGTAGAGGCAGGAGGCAGTGTGAGCCTGCAGACAAAACCAGCTACTCAGGAGCCTTCCTGGGCTTCAACAGTCTGAAATAGCTTCTATTAACTGAAGTGTTGAAGCAGAGGTGAAAATAAAATCATGCAACCGCTGAAATCATAAAGCATTAAGCAGTAAAGAAGAAATAAAACAAGCTCAGAAGAATCTTAAGAGAAAGAACAATCAAAGTGCAAAATAAACTTCATTGAAAATGTAAATCAAAACGAATTTGCAGTCTTTCTGTTACAGAAGTCTGTAATTATAACTTACTGGGTGCTGTTCGTTGCTGATATAAGAGCCAAGAGAAAATCCAGTTAATTCCCTAACACTGCAAAAGCAATTTGCAAGAAGAGTTTCATTTCATGAATCAAAAATATGAACCTGGCCCACTGATATTCAGGGAGCTTTTATACTGAGTAATTAGTCCATTTTACACAGAAAAACATTTCCAACTATACCTAAATCCAGCTAAAGATTTGAGGGAAGAAGAAAACCTAATAGTAAGAGAGTTAAAGGTTTGACTGTATCCATCTGAAAAGAGGAAAATAAGGTACTCACTAACACTGTGATTGTATCTTGTATATATAGCTTCAATTGCTTATAAATTATCTTAAAAGCAAAATGATGTATTTTGTGGAGTTATGAATACCACAACTGGTGAATACTAAAAGCACTTTATAGAAAATAATTTCCAGGTGTTTAAAGATATGCTCAACTAAAATGTTTCTCTGTTAACTGTTAGCGACTTGTCTGTCCTTTGCTCATAATATGTCTGGCAAGCTACAGTGGGACATCTTATGATAACTCAGCAGATTAATGAAGCTACTCAGATTTGTTATCTTTTAAATCAATATAGTCTAAATAAGACCTATCATTCTATGATAGAAGCAGGTCTGAAGTATTGAAGAAATTAAAACTGTTCAAATGATGTCGAGAAACAGCCTAGAAAGTAGAATGGACGTGAAAGCTGATTGCATTACACAACCAGATGGCTTCATGAATGAATTTAGGGAGGAATCTCAAGTCGTTAGTGAGAGAAACAATATCTGTACGGACAGAACTCTGTGCTGAAAGATATCAGGCTGAACAGATTTTAACAGATTGTGACTTAAGTATCCAGGAATCAGTCCATAAGCCAATCCTTAGCGTGCTTCTCTAAAATGCAATTTTCTGCTAAGAAAAACAGAGCATCATGTAATGGTGACATGTTGCCATTAACATTAACAGAATAAACAATATACTAGGTACATTTCATTTATTAATTATGCTCAAAATTATTCCCACAATAGTTTCTGATTCCATTTCTTTTTAACATTTCTCAGTGGGTTTCAACTGCCATAAATGAGTTCCAGGAAATTCAGGCTAACTGTTAATGATTGTGGCGAAGTTATTATCCAAGTCACAAAGATGAACCTATAAGAATGTTATAAAAATTATATCACAGAGTTTCTTGCCTTCTATCATAGGTTTGGGACCTTGGATTATATCCTGGATTTTAGAATTAAAATAATGAAACCAAATGAATGTCAAGCATTAAGAATGCAAAGATAAAAATATACTGCAGATCAAAATTTGGTATACCATGAAAAAACCCGAAACGTTCCAATCTAACACAGATTCTGATAGGGCCAAATTCATATGACCTAAATGCTGTTGAAGACTATCTAACATGGCATTTGTTTTGGCTGGCTCTACATCTTCTGAGAAGGTGATTTCAGCAGAATATTCTTTCTGGAAAAACAAATTAAGACATGCCAGCAGAACACTTCAATTTTGACAAATGGATATCAGCTAATTGTATTTACTTACTTTTATTTTTTAAGAAGCTCCATCGCTCTTAAACTTATTCAGGTTTGTGACTGCGTTCTATTTGGCGAATTTTTCACCCAGATCTTCCAGCAGAGGAGGGTATTTCAAGCTGGTGCTGCAGGACCCAGGAAAAATTCCCCTCTCCAGCTTTCCTGTGAGAAGCAGGTGGCATTGAGATATCTATGAGGCCTCACAATGATTTGTCTTTCTGACAAAGCTTATAACAACAAGATATAACCTGATATGACTACATGCTAATAAAGAAATGTTTCTTCCCTTAAGACAATAAACCATTTTAATTACACAGATTATCCTCTATGGAGCATAATGGATGGAACATCCACTGCAGAGCTCACTACTTAATTCTTCCACAAACATTTCCAATAGCAAAGGTGAATGTCATACTGTTTAACACCCCTTTTCCCGCATAAAAGCCCAGTTCTGTAAGAAGCAGAACATTCACAACTTCCATTGATTTCAATACAAATCAAATGTTCAGCTTTTGCGCAGAATTGCATGTAATAACTGGTTTGTCACATCCCAGAGAAGCTGTTATTAGTTTATGAATAGCATCACTTCAAAACTGATCTTTACCAATACTCAACTACACTAAAGTACATTTTAAACACTGGCAGTGAATTTAAAATTTTCTGTGCAAAAATCAACCCCCTTCCAGCTTTATTCTTCCTCTGCAATCTGAGCAGCTCACAGCCATCAGGACAAAATCAGACTTCTTGATGCACCTCTAATCATTGCCTTCTCTTCAATTTTACTCACTACAATGGCATGATGTCCCTTGTGGATGGCTCTCTATCTTTTGATCATTTTTCTTTCTTCTCTCTGAAGTATAACATTGTTAGTACTAGTTTTATCACCCTTCCCTACTTGCCTGTGGAGTGAATCTCACTTGGAGAGGACCTGTGCAGCATTCCTGTGGATGCCTATGCCAAGGCTGTAAGTAGAGAGAACTCACAAAGTAATTTCACCTTCTCCCCTTGAGACCAGATGCATCACATATTCAAATCTTTGCTCTTTCTGCAGTAATACACAACTTATGGCTTTTTTTATTGCACACACTTTCCTCACTATCCAGTGACATGAATAGTAAGCAGCACATCACCTATTCTAGCGTGCTATGAGTCCATGAGTTATCTTGCCATGACCATCTAATTAATCTTGGACATTTTCCCATTCCAGTGATAACTTCATATGAAACTCTCAGCTAAATAAGATACAAAAAAATGCTCATTTGTCAGGCTTCTTCATTATTTGCAAAGAATGCCAAATACATACATATGCATATTTATATATGCAGTAAATAAAATCTTGATCAATATCCATTTTGTTTTGGGCAATTTGCCAACTTGTAAGGGCAAACACATTTTTTCTTGACTCACATACCTAACTGTTGCCCCAATTCTACAATTACTAATCTTCAAAATGAGGAATTGACAAATTTGAATGTAACCTGGGGGGATAAACACAGCTGCCAAAGGAATTAACCTAAAGAAAGCATCAGAATGTCAGGCCCAGTGTACATGGCTAGAATGCTAACCACTACTGCAGCATCTATAATACTATATGCACTATACAGTATATGCACTATATTAAATATCGGTTTAGTTTTCAAGCACGGAATTCTCTCCATGTTCCCAGCTAAGGGCACATGAACCATCTGGCAAAGGAGCTTTTGGAAAATGAGAAAACACTTCCTGCCAGTTCACCTCAGATAAACTTTTTGCCGCAAAACAATGTCTTGAAATGTATTTGGAGACAGTTAGGCATTACTTATTCATGTCCAGGGAATTCAAGGGCAAGCCTGTTTTTCTATCCTTGCAAAATTATCAGTTGAATTTAATTAAGCAATGAAGCTTCTCCCCATCCTGTTACAGTGCCAGAAAGGACAGTCAAACTGTCATAATGCATGTTGATGTTATGGACCCTGAGTTACACAACTATGTAGGGTCTTGTCTCTTGTTACACTCTATGTTTACTCTGTGTAGGTTCCCAGCTTTCATGGAGCATCAGATGAAATGTTTACCTGTTTTGGAACACGGTCCTAAACCAAGGATTTAGAGGTAAAGTCATTTATATATAGCCCTGAGCAAAGTATTGCGCTAGGTCTGGATCACCTTGGGATTAGAGCAGAGCGCTGCTGCAGCTCAGGCACACTGTTGATTCATAAACTCTCGACTTTCTGCTGATAGTGCTAATTTATTACCAGCCAAAACCAGTAGAAGTTTATTCCTGCCCTCTTGACAGATGAGCTAGTGGTAGAAAAGGGTGGCCAGAACTGTATTCCTCACCCATGTTCTCCCCCATCACATACAATACATATGCCTACACAATATAACTAAATTCATCTCTGAGTCTGTTAAACCAGCACAATCATACACTATACCTGGAAACTTTTGTATATCAATTCTTAACACTGCCTCCTTGCTCCAGTTTGGAGGAAAACCAGACTCATTCCTGCCTTTCAGGATTAAATTCCAGTCTCACAGGCTGTTTCTAAATCCAGTTGCAGCTATGTCGGCAGCAAAGGAAGCTCCCAGCCCTTATACTGTCACCATCTCTGAGCTACTGGTGGAACTGCTCTATAATTTGCTTAAGTGGAAATAAAATGGATTAACTTCTCAATCAGTAAAAGCAAGTGCAAAAGAGGAGGTGGAGAAGGATTCTGAATTCCTCTTGTTCCCTTTGGAAATCTGTAAATCCCATCACAATTAGCCAATATCGTTCTCATGATGTTTAGCAGCAGAAACTTCTTGAGTGAAAGAGCACAAATTATTTTTAAAAAACCCGTTTAGTAATTCACAGGTGAAAGTAATCCACACAATCCAGAGGAAAGAATATTGGACTAAAGGAGAATACAAAAGCTATCAGCAGCAAGTCAATCTTTATAAAATTGTTGTATTGAAAATATTTCTTGAGTTGCACATGCTGATTCACCTTTTAAAGAAGCAATTTATAAAGAAGTTGCCTATGTAAAAGGTGTGCAGGTTCAGAGACAGTAATGAGTTACACCCAACAGTGGCTCTCTTGGTCTCAATTGGCCTTTAAAAACTACCTCTTCTATTTCATTTCCTATAGAAATGGTGCATCTAAATCCTCTCCAACAGAACATGTGTTGACCAAAAAAGAATACATTGTACCAGACTGGCAAAAACATGTGGGTCTTCTCTACACCTGAACTAATACATCCTATGCATTGTTCCACGGGGCGGTAGGAAAGAAATTAATAGATGTCAAACACTTCTAAGGAAGTTATGGGGGGTTGTTGTGGTGAGTTGTGTAACCCCTGTTTGTGTGGCCGAGTCACAGAAATAGCACCAGCGGAGCCAGCAGGTCTCCTTGCAGGGGTCAGTGCTCCTCAAGGCTGAGCAAAAACTCTTTAGTTGGCTGAAGGATATTTAATGCAATTGCTTCTATTTGCTCTTGTGTTTGAGATTGTGAGAAGCTGCCTCCTGTTTATACTGAATATGTTCCCTGTCTGGAGGAAAATGTTGCTTCAGGAAGATGATGAAATATCAAGGTTTATTATGTGTGTGTGATTTATTGTATTTAAATCAGGTTACTGCATGATTATCTTGGGAAATTTTCACACAGCCACATTTCAGTATAATTCTGCATCAAGGATTAATTACTTAGATGAGGATAGAATGTATATATTTTATCATCTGTAAGCCCCCTCCTTCCTTTTCCTCTCACAAAAATTGAAAAAAAAAAATGATGGCAAGAGAGGAATGCAGCTTATTCATTCAGAGTCTGTGATCCTAAGGCATATTTGTTGTAGTCTTGCCTCTCTTTCTACCACTTTTCTGTCAGTCTGTAGGTTCTATGGAGCCTCTCTTGTGACATACTTGATTTCTTCTGAAAAAGTGAAGCCCAAATTTCAGTTAGAACTTGTAGAGTGCCCTTTTCCACCAGTAAGAATCACTGTAGTTGGGGAAAGATTAGATAAGGGCTTCCAAACTTTCTGTGATTGGAATCTGAAGTCGGATAGTTCTGGGGTTTATTACTCGTTCATGAAATTCTTTTTATGTTCAATAGGGAATGTAAAAAGCATAGGTATAACAGTATATCTTAGATAATGCACACTTTGAAAACATGTTACTGCTTTAGGATCAGTCAGAGGAACGTAGCACTGCAACTACTGTGTATCATTAACTGTTTTTCTGTTCCTCTTCAAACTCAGATAAGGCAAAAGAAAAATAATAAAGTTAAAATAATAAAGTTAAAATAATAAAGTTAGATGAGAAATGACCTTGTTTCATTACTTTTTGCCAGAGAAAAATAAAAGCCCAAACTAAATTCCAATACTTTTATAGCCCCATAGAGTTCAAAATTATTCAAGTATTCAAGACATTTAATAGCAATGAAAACCAAAAAATGGGTAAATTAAAACATAAATCATAAAATTCTACACTATATGATAGAATAACTTTCAGTATCTCATCTTGGAACCAAAAAGAAGCAATAATGACATAAAGTCAATCCTTTTACATTTTCTGAAGTCATTTCTAGCTAAAAGCTTATTTAAGTATGGCTTTCCAAACAACCTTAGTAAAATCAAAAGTTTTAACTGCTCTGAGCACTCATGTTCCTCTATTTAAAATATTTTGAATTGTTTTGTTTAAAAAAAAAAAAAAAAGGAAGCTTTAACAAATAATGTATTGGCCTTTACTCAGTGCTGAAAATACAAGGGGAGCACTCTGAAAGTTCAGTTAGTGCCATAGGGAGTTAAAAGGAATGAGTATTGATGACTTTGATAATATGGATGTAAGAACAGAAATGACTGCCAGCATTTCATAAACTGAACAATTCCTGTGCACAGCTACTGCACAAGCTAAACAGGAGTGTTTTCTTGCATAGCAATTGATTTACTTCACATAAATAATGCATTAGAGTTTTACAAGATTCTCCATCCCCACACCTTCCAACTGAGCCCCAGTCATGAACACATACAGTATATTTTTCTGTGTTACAGTATTACACATAAGGGTGCATTCTTATTGCTGAAATGTTTTTATTTCTTCTTTCATGGTTTTCAAGTGGTATCTCTGAGTCACCTGACCATGCTGTTCTCAACTAATATCATTTAGGTTCTTATATCCAAGCATATGGCAGTATTATCTCACTACCGGACAACAACGGATTGAGTTAAAAGCTTGACAAATGTCACCTGCAGCTTCTTCCCTGCCCCTGTACTCTCCAGGCTGGCTGGGGTGTGGGGTAGGAGGCTAACTAACTTTTTTTTTGTTAGGAAATACTGTATGTTTCAAATGTAAAGGTAAGATCATAGATGTCCTCTTAAGATTGACCAAAAGATTTATGGTATGAGTTTGTTGAATCTCCTCCTGTAGCAGTAGGGAACACCTCCCACATAGCAGCGTATAGAAACATCTATGGTTGGGAATAGCATGAGAATCACCACTCAACACAACCACGAGCCTGAGGCCAAAGCAGTAAGGACACTTCTAGAGAAGGGCAGATCTCAAAGTGCATATCAACCCATACACAGTCAGTGCCGTAAGTAGATGGTAAAGCCCAAAGGGCTCATGCCAGGGTCCAGATTAACCTGCTATTATTCATTCATAAATAGATTTATTCATATATCCTCCTAGCCTGACTTCTTGGAGTTATCTACTTTGTGTAAATAATTGATAGTTCATGAAGTCAACCCATGTCCATTAATTTGGCTGTTACAGAACTCCCATGAGATATGGAACGAGATGTGATTAAAAGTACAGTTGTGAATTCACCTGACAAGGTCCTATACAAGCTATTTTTTTTCTAAGTAGCAAGGGATTCTATGTTCTCCTCACTTGGAACAGACACAACTCTTTCCTTCTATAAAATAAATCACTCACATCTGCTGCCATGCTCAGCCTGCAGCAATATTTCCTTCAGCATTAAGGCCCCATATGCGCTGAGCTACATCTCCTAAGGCAAAGGAACGGGATGCAATGTTATGGAAGTTCAACATGCTCTCCCTTTTCCTTTCTTGCTGAGTGGTCCTTTCACTGAGTGTCAGCTAAGCTATAAATGAGAACTTAAAAACTGAGAGAAGGGAAAATATTGTTAACATGATGGTTTAAGTATATATGTGACAAAATGTTTGCAGGAAAGCGTATTGATCCTTAGCGGACTGACAGAGCTAATTGGAAAAGGCTTACAGTTAATGGTATGTGAGCCATTTTTATGGTGAGAAGCAGAAAAATCAGGTTCCACAAGAATCTGTGAAACAGATGAGCCCATCAGCAAAACAAAAGGTGAGAGGGTTGCTAGCCCATTTGATCAGAAGAGCTACAAAACAGGTAGCTATAACATGTGGAATACTGAAAGAGTGTTTACAACTGTGTGAAAATAACAGTACGGGAGAGTCAACATTTTGATTGACACCATGAAACTTTCCAGATTTGCATTCTGTAGGTATTTGTGAGCCTGGAATGCATAAATACTTTCTCTATTTGAAACTGATTGCTTCTGATGGCAATTAGTTGCTTTAGTGACTCTATTAGTATGCTTAAACAAGCTGTTTTTAGCCAAACATATTCCATGAAGGTATATGATTTACTGAATAAGGTATTTGTGATTTCAGTGACATGGAATGTGGATTACATAAAGAAAGATTATGCAGAGAAGCCTAAAAACAATGTATATTTCCCTCGGTCTCCTTTTAGGTAATTTCACAGAGGCTGGTACTAACTGCAAATTACATTCTGCCTCTCTCTGTTCATTACTGTATTTAGCATTATGCTGCTTCAGTTTAGGACTGTTTAAGGCTGTTCTTATCTGTAAAACCAGCTCTTATTTTCTTAAAAATAAAAGAAGCTCTTATTTTGATTTTTTTTTAAATGGAAAATTTTCCTTAAATGCAGGTAAAATCAATTGAATGAATGCCCCAGGAACTTAATATCTCACCATCTATAACTCCGGTGAAATCATTTATCCCAGCGTCTTTGGGTTTATAGTATGATTTAAAATAAAGCCTCCGAGGGGGAAGCATCACGCACTATAATTCGTGGTTTTCTGACTATACTAATGACAGCTCTCAAGTCATTTGAAACAGTTTTGCCTGGCAAGATCCTCATTTCCATAATTCCAAAGTGCGTTTCGGATGAGCTCCCCAGGTCCTCTGCTCCTCTCAGCTGAAGAGAGGAAGAGGACCAATGTAATCTTTCTCTGCACAGGTCCACCCGTATAGTCCAGCATGTCACAGGCAGGCTGCTGATGAAAATCTGCTGAGAATTGAAACAAGTAGAATGGGACACAAGAACAGCAGTTCTATGTCACATACTTCTCTCTAGTGTGTGGCATAGTCCATGCTTTGAAAGGAGTGAAAACACAGAAAGATACAACCCCTGTGTGAAGCCAGGGTCCTGAATAACAGAGAGAGAACTGGAAACAACAGACGGAAACGTAAGAGGCTAATCCTGGTGTTTCTCCATAAATCCTTATTTTTGCTCCTTTTATCTCCTCTAGCACACCTTTAACTCTCCCTTTCCTTGAAAAAAATTGTTAGATATGCCTTGTGGTAAGCGAGAATTACTTCCATTCTCACATGTGAGCTTTACCGTAGGATATGGAAAATGGCTAGTTACCTTTGGGAAATGGCTAGTTACCCTTTTAGAACAGATGTGGTTGCTGCTTTAAGGGGATTCCTGGAGTGTGTTAAGTAGGAGATTTGCCTGCTTCTTTCGTGTGCTTTATCCAGCTGAAATCTGAAAGTTGTGCTTCCAGAAGCACCGCTCTGGCTAAAGCAGATTGGAAGCTGAGAGGCTATTTCACCGAGTTAGGGCGTCAAAGCCAAAAATGCTGTGACTGCATTACACTAAGTATCGATACAGGATAAACATAAATTAGCATTTAACCTATGCTTAAAAATTACCATTTAAAGCATGTTCAAACATTTTTGACCTAATAACTTTTTACAAAGAAGCTTTATGCTGGATCAAGCAACACATATTGCACCACACCACTGTAAATCTGGTATAAAAGCTACTACATATTCCTTTCTAAAGGGGAACTGATTCGTCCAACTTTGATGGGTGATCTGGTACTGCACAAATCCTGTGCTGAAGACTGTGAAAGTGTGGTATCAATATTCAGTACTTTCCTGGTATTAACAATAACCATAAAGTCTTAGGAAAATTTATAAGGGCACTAATAAAACCTTATTTAAGTAGAACTTTGCCCAAGAGATTAGTACAAGCTATTCAGCTGGCTATCAGATTGTGGGATGCCTGACCTCCTTTGTGCATTTGAAAACCTAATGTCTGTTTGAACAAGGGTACACTGAAAACACAATAAAGAAGGAAATAAACTAACAGCTACAGAAGATCATGGTCAAATGTTCAATAAAATCCCTGCAAAGATCATGCTTATCAAATGCTCTTCTCCACATTCTTGAACTGCAAGCTTGCATTTAAAATTTAAACTCCAAAAATACTATAAGTCTACATGCTTATAGTTATATACATTATTTGGCTGCTAAATGATTGTCATAGGTGTATGTCCTATTTTTATTATGTCTATTAATTTTATATGATAGATCCCCAGAGAATGCTATCCAAAACAGGACTGCTTTCAATGAAGCATCAAAGCTTTTACATGTATTTAGAAGTATTTTCTTATTACAAAGCCATAACAGCTCAGTTAAAGCATATGCGAGCATGCCTGTACCTATTCACTCAGGATATGAATAACTCTGGCAGACACCATTTTGTAGTCCCAGTTGTTATATTGTACATTATCAAATCCCAATCAGAATTACTTAATTTATTTTATAATTTACCTCACATCTGTACAGCTTTTAAAGTATACAAGGCTTGCCATTTTTCTTATACTTAGTAGGGTTTTTAAATATTTGAACTGGCACCAGGGTCTGGCCCATTTCTCAGCTTTTATGATTTAATTTACAGCATTCTCTGCTGGGAACAAATTATTTCTGAATGCTAAAAATGCAAGTGGCAATACCATTTTTCTTCCAAGAAGAAAAAGTCTTTGGCAAATAAATGTCAAGGATATATAGTTAAATAGAAGGATATTTCTTAGGAGAATCCTTCCATAGAGCATTTTTTTTAGATATTCAGCTTTCAGAATAGATTCACTGGAAAACTGAATTAATTCAGACACTGCCCTTTATCATGAAGTTAAGTCACTCTTCATTGAGTTTAAAATCTGTATCTGATCTAAGTAATCCGTTTATAGACGTCCATCTGCAGAATAAGACTGGATTATGATATTCCCAGTGCCACATAAAATCAACTGACGGATGGTATACTCAGCTATTTTCAATATAAAGAATGACCACTGCTTTTTTTAAAGTTCGTTAAATTAACTTACTTAATCAGAAAATTTCTTTTCTTATCCAGGAGAAAACAGAAGATTCACCCACTGACCACAGGCATAGTCCCACTGAGTCCCAGACCAATGGGAAGAGCTGACATCACAGTCATTTTGCCCTGACCATGTTGTCAGGGATTCACATTGCTATTTTCCCATCAGAACCTGTCTCAGTCAAGGTCTCGCTTGAATTCAGCACACTATGAGCTGGTGGCTTTCCCAAATACTCTGCTTTTTCCATAGAAATGACACACTCATCATGATAAAGCACTAACAAAATAATCTTATGTCTAACTTCACGGAAACAAAATCTGGGCTGCCATTGTGTGCACTAGGCCCTTTCCTGCATCCAACTCCTCTACAGGTGATGGTTGCTCCCCTTTGCACTGGCCAATACATTTTACTATTATCTCTATTAATTCCTCTGCCTTTTCATTCAGTGTTTCTATTTTCTTCTTTCTTTTCTTTTTTCTCTTTCTTCTTTTACCAATTCTACTACATCCTTTCTCACATGAGGAGACTATAGTATTCTAGGTATGGCAAAACAGCATTATATTTAAGGGTTTAATACTTCTTAACAATTTGCTCTCTGTTTCTCTCCCAGAGCTTCCTTTCTACCATTTACCTTTTTCATCACCTCTAAGCACTGAAGTGACATTTTCCTAAATGATCCAAAAGAAGTTTGCGATCTTTTTGTTATCTGCTCATATAGAGCAAGGTTTGTAGACTGCTTTGCATTTATTAAACGTATTTAGTCTGACATTTTATTGTTCTGGCTGCACTATGTATTCTGCATCAAGATAGTATTCTGTTCAAGATAGGAAAAATCAGTCAAAGAGAGTAGGAAAGAGAGCTTTTGCTCAGATCATAGAGATACTTGATACATAGAGCAGAACTAGGTCATAATTTCATCTGAAGACCTGCTTTCATCTCCTCACTCAAGCTGTTGAGAAATAACTCTGTTCCTTCTTCAGCAAAGCATTTTTTCCCCTCTGCAATGAGATGTGATTGCTAAATCCACATAATACCAGCCCTAGCACTGCAATCTCTACTCCTTCCCAGAGCAAGAAGAGATCGTATTTCACAAAAGTTTATTCTGGAAACTGGGTTTTCTGCTCATACCCCTATGTAAATCTTGCTAGCTTTCACTGCATGATTGAGAGACATTGCAGCAGGGTTGAGGAGAAGCAAGACTGGCCCCTAGCATGAAAATGTGTGTGAATAGCATCTAAAACCACCTATGTTGCAGCCTTAGAATAGTGTATTTTTCCATAATATTATATCACATTACACTAAAATAATTTCAGAACTCCATCAGGAATGTTTAACTTCAAAGAAACAGATGAATAGGTATCTTTGCTGCCCAGATACTTGTTTTATTTTTTTTTAGAATACCACTTAGAATTTTTTAACCTTTCAAATATCACTTACTTCTGGGTAATAGCTGGAGATAATCAAATTTACATAGCAATCTGAAAAGCCTATCCAAAATATCTTAAAACCTTAGTTTCTCGATTACCCTTCCTCCTTCAGAAATGGACTAAGTAAAGGCTTAATGCCATCTTCCAGAGTACAGTGGGGTGAAGTCAGCCCAAACCTCTCTTCTTCTTCTTCTTCTGCACACACACAGTTGCTCCCCAGCTAAATCTTGCTGAAAAGCATCTCTCATCACCTCTGTGGGGCTTGCGTGAGAGTCCTTAAACAGCAATCAAGAACTTCTTAGAAATCTCAAATGCAGGAAGGTTTCTCATGTACTAAAGGTTAATTTGAGAGTATTTCATCAAGCTGCTGCTGTTGTTTTCTGTCTGAGCTACTAAAGTAATGTACATTACAGAAAAACCTCTAACAAAATACCCCTTTAACTTCACTCTCCGAGTTATAGCTCGTTTGCCTTGATTTCCCAAAGATACTTCACATTTCAATGGGTGTACTATCTGAAGACAATTCTTCTGTGACTGACAGTGCTACTATTTGCTTGAGTCTTTTTTTACACCTAAATTTACCATTTAGAAACTTTTTAAAAGTCAATAGGGATATAAAATAGATTTGACAAAACTTGAAACACAGCAAATATTCATAGAAATTCAGCAGTCTCCCTGGATTTCTAGATAGTTCAATGTAAATTGATGTAATTAATGTATTACTATAAAACACATGCTGAAAATGTGAAAGTCTAAGAATCACTTTCTTGTACTGTAAGACCATATAACTGTTACCTGCAAATTACTTTTAAACTGACTAGGAAGAATTGATTCAGTGTGTAATAGCTTTATGCTACTGCCCTGCAAATTACAATTCAAATACATAATTTCTGCTTCTTTAATGACGTCTCATGACTGCCATAGGACTATGAGCTAGGCTTCACTAAGGCAAGAACGGCAGGAGATGAGATACAAAGCCACAAACTCCCTGTCTTCATACACAATAGCAGTGAAAGCATTCACTGAAAAGATGCAGGTGGGAGGACATAATGTTTCAACCACTCTTTTCTTGCTCCTTACCATTTTGGGAAGACCTTTATTTCAGCAGAAAATTTACCATTAAGGATGAAAAAAACTAAGAGGCTTAAAGGTGAAGTAATTTTTTTTCGTAAGTCTTGTACCTGATTTTCTTTTTCTCATGTGGAGAATGATGTTCAATGATGTTAAAGATCATGCTTTTACATTGTTAAAAGGTCAGTTTTTACAATTCCTTTCAAAAATATTTTGGTCAGAGAACTTGTTCTTGTCTTTTTCAACTGATCCTGAATGCAAAAGAAGGTGTTACCAAAAGAGTAAATATTTGTATTTATATGGAAAATGGTCACATTTAGCACTTTTTAATGTCAACAAACAGATGCCTATACTAGAAATGCCATCTGTGAGTTTCCATCTTCCATTCTAATGTGTCTGCCATACTGATATAGGAAGTGATAGCTGACGTACAATATCTTCATTTATGTCATACTGAGTATGGACATACACAGCAGTATAGATCTCTATATATACTCTATACTCTTTATCTATAGACTTTTAACTAATCACTACTGGTAAAACAGGAGACTTTTATTTTTGAAGTCTCCATCTTGCAATCTGCAGTAAAAAAGGGGATTCTGTAGAAATCAGGATAGCTGAGCTAGTTACCAGCTGTCTCTTTTCAATGAGACAGCCGCTTGGTATTCAGTTTTCTACAGCTCTATACAACTATCAATTATTCACTGCCAAAATAGGCCATTAAAAACACATCAGTCAATGATTCATGACTGTTAGTTATTTTAAGAAGTCCAAAAGGAAATCTGCCGCAGAAAAATCTTCATAGCTCCTAAATCCAAGAAATGATCCACTCATGAGAATAATGATTTCATGTAAAGCAATGAGTTAAACTTTTCAGATGATCCCCAAAAGGCTACTGACAACTATGGCTAAAAGTTACAGTCAGCCTGGAAGAGGATGGCAACAGGATAGCATCAACTAAAACCTGAGGTCAGCTGCTAGAGGAGCACAGTATTGAGCCAAGCCACTTGGATGAGTATGGAGCACGGTCAGGACCAGAACTGAGGTTCAGAAAACTGCCTAGCTGGGATTTAACGGGTTTAAGAGTTGAATGGTAGCACTGTCAGAGACTGGGCAAGGGTGAGGAATTTGAATAAGACAGGGTCATGACGAAGAAGTATATAGACAGGAGCAGACAACTTGGTCATCAACAGCAACTGGTGCTCTAGAAGGAGAAACAGACATCAGAAACCAGGTGTGAAGACACAGAAGGCATAATAGCCAAGACTCAGAAAGCAGAAGAGGAGCCTTAGCCAGAAGCAGCAACCAAAACTGAAGAGGAGATGGAGAAAAGGATGAGGATCATCATAGAGACGAGAGACTGACATACAGCAGAAATCAAAAGGAACAGCTGGGAACAACAGGTAGGTTGGCTCCATGTTTTCCAAAAATGAGGCAAATCATCAATTAGCCTCAGAACAAGTTTTCAGGACGCTAGGACTCCCAGGAGGGGGACCTCCCAAAGACCTGATGACAGGGACTGTGTCTACAGCAAGGTCATGCAGCTCAGCCTGAAACAGCTAGAGCTAGGTGAGTTAGGAGAGTTCTCCAGGGTAAATAACACTGCTAAGCATTCATTCACCACAAACTGGTATTAAAAAAGAAGTAAAAGCTTCTGTAATTTACTTCTAGGAAAAAAATGTAAAATTTGATCAAAAGTATCTCACTGAAGTACTTTTTAGAAGTCAATTCATGTTCAAGCAAAGGACTGTGTCTTAACTAGAACCAATACTTCAGTATAGCGCAGACAAAATACTTTTTTGATGATAAGATGTTCTAGTAGTATTTTTTAAATTAATTTAGCAATTTTGTAAATGATCACTAAACATTTCCATTTTTAGTGGAATAAAGTTGCATTAGTGTATGTATAATGCAGTCCAAGGGATGTACACATTATACCATAGGAAACAATCACTGGTATCCCAAGGTATGAAAGGGTAGCAGGAATAACAGTGGTACCATGCACCACTCACCACTGTGACTGAAGAGCAATTTACCTCTCTAAATAGCTACATATTATATCTTCTTAATCAATAGCAAATACTATTTCAAATAAAATGCCTTGATATGCATGAACTAGCTATGGACATTTTTTATTTTGTTCTTAATTCATAGAGAATTACAGTAGTAGTTCATTATCATCTTGGTAACCATAAAAGTTGAAAAAAAAACCACAAGCTCTCATTTTGAATAAATATATTTAATCAGTGCTTCAACTGGACCTGATCTAATTATTAACCAATCTTTTTCTGGAATCAGTAAACACCTTTTAAAACTACTTTGCTAGAGTGACAGCATGTCAGTCTTTTAAGAACATGTTTTGATTGCATTTGAATCAGATAGAGATAAAAATAGAGACAAGACACATGAGAGTTCTACTACTTTCTGAACTAACTGCTCTGAATGAATTTGTTATTAAAAGATGTTAAACAGTGATGCCAGATACCAGACCAATGCAGATTTGTAGTGTAAGACTTTAAGCTTTACATAACACCTCCAGACCAAGGAGAAAAATGATCACATTTTTATTTCTAAACAAAAGTCTCACGGCTGGGAATATGCATATGAGGGGGCAGCATTTATTCCTCATTTCTTCTCAAGCGAGTTCTCCATGCAGTGACACTACCCTGATTGACACATATCTAAAATAAATGACAAATTATTTGGAGTTGGAATTTTAGTAAAATTTTCTAGAGTACCCCTGTCATATAGGTGCTTTCCATTAGCTTTCAGAGAGCTAAGTGACATTTAAAATCCAGATACTTAAGCACTTTTCAAGATGTCACCGCTATAGTACTTTTTGTCCAATATTTTTACCTGTGCATATATATTTATACATATGCATACACTAAATAACGTCTATCTTTTCACGACTTTATTTAATATTAAGGCCAAAGGCAACAAATACTGCTGCCTTTAATATTAAGACCAAAAGGCAACAGCTACTATACAGGTTCTTTGTTTTCTGAAGCAGGACTGACTAAATTTTTACTGACATCTGTTTAGTGAATTTATTTGGGAATAATGTCTTTGTTCAGCTCAGAAGTGATCCAGAAATCCTTACAAGACCATTTCTATTGAAGAAATTATTTAGAATGCACAGCTGTGACTGGTTCAGTTATCTGACAAGTTACTTTTCCTTTTGATGGCATTAATTGCTCAAGGCCCATAACAGAGAAAAGTGTGATCATTAAAATTTAACTGTGAGAGAATGGGAATATTACATCTGCCAAAGAATATCGAGCAGCTGAATGATAAGAAAAGGTAGCATTGACATTCCTTGTAATAAAACTGGAGAGCTGAAGTCAAATTATGAATGCTTCACAGTAAATATTTTATTTTCCCCAGTATATTCAAATTGGCAATGAAATCATTTGTATTTCCAATATTAGATTTTTATCTTTGACCATATGGTACAGCTTACAGAAGTAATTTTGGCAGAACCTGATGTCTTTTTTATATGGTATAACTATTAGAGCAGGTGCATTAATTTGACTTTAAAAGAAAGTCAATGAAGTCAATGAACAAAGATGCAATTTACACTGCTTTAAATTGATAGATTTAAACCAGTGCCCTTTATAATATGATAGCCACAAAATACATGTTTGAGCCAGTATTTCCACCTGAAAGCTTCTTGTATGATTGGAGCAGAAGAGCCCAGCTGATTTTTTTTTTTTTTTTAGGTGGATTTGTGGGTGGATGAGCTAGAGCTCAGATGGCAAAGCTGGAGACTACACTCAACTTTAGAGAGGGAAGAACATTTCAGCAGTGTGAGCTGCTCTGCTCCGTCACTGTGGCACAAATCCCAGTGTGCTGCTGCACCACAAGAAGTTTGATGCTGGAAAAAGGGAATGTTTTTGGAGGTTTGTCTCAAGGCAACAGGAGTTTTTAGCACCTTGCCACTTACAATTTACAGTTTCTCTTAAAAGGAAAAAAAAAAAAACTCTTGGATTTCTTCTAGGTCAGGAAAGTTAGCAGTGTTTTCCTAGATACTGCTTGCAGTGCTAGCTCCCTATTACAGGTAGATTAACTTGGAATAGCTGATCCTGCTACAGCCCCCTCCGCCTCCCCCAGCCTCCTGCCACCAATCTGGTTGAGAAGGCTCCATGAATCGTGTTGCTAATTACAGAACCATGAATCAGAGTCTGGATTTAGAGCCCTAAATTCAACACAAGTCATTCTTGTCTCCACAGAGAGCACTGCACCAGCAATTTAGGTCTCCATGCCCCCTCCCAAGGAAGGCCAGAGAAAGATGCTCCTGTCTCTGGTTGCTTCCTGGCCAGAGGAACTGGAACACTCACATTCAACACGGGTGGCTGCAGGAAAAAGTAGCTTAGACAGTGACCATGAGGAGGAGGAGGTGGAGGAGGAAGAGGAGAAGAAGGATTGCTGGGGACAGCCTGGCAGAAGCAGCCACAAAGCTTCAGTCACCAAGCCCTGCTCCATGCCCACCTCCCCGCTGGCCATGCATCCCGCTGGGACATGGCTGGCAAGCGGAGCGGCAATGGGCCGTGCTCGCTCCCTGCGGAGCAGGGAGGCAACATGGAGGACGTGTCGCGGCCTACCTGCGTAGCACTAGCTGCTGAAGCAGCGGCGAGCTCATCGCCAGGGAAAGCAGGAGCAGGAAACGGAGGAAGAGGAGGAAATCTCCTCTTGATCCCACGAGGAGAATGAGGGCTACTCTTAACAAGGAAGAGGCCAGACTAACACTCTGCCTGTAAAGGCATTTTCCTCTCAAGTTTTGCCTGGGCTGCTCAGAATTTAGGGAAGTATTCTTAATTGAAAATGTTTTCTTATTCTTATGTTTTGAAAACCACGATTCTACTTTAAATTTAGAGATCATAATCTCCGCAAAGACTTGAGGAACCATTTTACTTAATATATTCTTTAGAGTTGTTTGTGTATTATCAAAAAAGGATTATAACTGGCTATTTTGCCCCCAGGTAAGGTGCTAATTAATCAGGGACACCTACAGCAGTAATGATGTGTTCTGCAATAGCATCTACTGTTCAATTAATGTTGTCCTAAGGTTACAGGTAACATATACTCAGGAGGCGAAGATCCCCATCATTTTAAGTGCCTACCATCTTGCAATCTCTTTTTATGATGCCTAGTGAAACAGCCTTGAGTAGACCTATTAAAAAGTTATACTAAATGCAGTGTCACTTTGTGATGCTACTTTTAGTAGGTAGATTAAGAGTATAGAGTGATAATTATCACAAGGAGTTTTAACATACACTGCTGATGTAAGATCTAAATGAAAGATATCGCTTTCCATCAAGCAGAAAATATCTACTCAAATGTTGAAAATATTTCCCTTTTATTAAAAGTTAAATAACCTAATGTCTGTGTAACCCAAAGAATTTTGTAACTGTTTCTATTCATGCAGTTCT
The DNA here is from genome assembly GCA_013398315.1 of Nothoprocta pentlandii. Lineage (NCBI taxonomy): Eukaryota > Metazoa > Chordata > Aves > Tinamiformes > Tinamidae > Nothoprocta > Nothoprocta pentlandii. The sequence goes on from VZSG01000005.1 coordinate 3,886,464, forward strand.
CAAATGCCCTATTATATAAGTAGATTTGGAAGTATTTATGTACATTGGCATCAAATGCACAAACACTGAACATTTCAACCATTATACTACATATCTGTCTTGACTCCCTAAAAGAAAAACCAACAAGAAAATCAGTGAAGCCTGAATCCAATGGATTAGCCACACAGACAGCCACAGCACAGAAGTTCCCCTGCCTCAGTTGCCGTGGTACCTTTCCATCCTCATGCCCTTAGCAAATACAGAGCACTTCATGTTAGCTAGGTCCTCTTTCTCTGTAACTGAAGGCCAGCTAACTCAAATTACTTGACATTTTCTGTTGCTCAGATGAGACACTCATACTGAACCCATGCAAAGAACAAAGGTTCCTTAGAGGAGTCAGGCAATTATCTAACCTAAATTCAATTTCTAAAATTAAATTGCCTGGATATTCTTTTCTTGATGCACACAAATGACCATGTTTATCGTTTGCAGGTGTCTATTTTGATGCCCGATTGGCTTATGGTCTTCAAGTCTGAATTCTTTGCTCCATATACTGAAAAAAGAAAAGTTTCTCCTTTCGGCTTTCTTTCTTTTCCTAGCTGCATTTCATTACCATTCTCCACACTGACACTGTTTCACCATTGCATCTTTCGAGCAGTTCTTTGACAAAACAAAATTACCTACAGACCTGAATTTGATCCCATGCAAGCCTTATCTCTTACAGAGATAGTAGGAAATAAATGGCTAAATGGACCAAATGCATTAGTTATATTACTAGCTAGGTTATTCATTGCAAACACTTGTCCTGTTTTACTATCATGGTTCTCACTTTCTCATATGCAATCATGCTTAGGATGTTTAGGAGATTTAGAATGCTTAACAAAGCCACGCATGAAGAGGACTACCTGTTATGAATTCATGCTTATTCACAGTTATCCATTACCTTCTTTGTTGCTGTTGTTTTAAATGGGCATCTGATGAGCAAAGAAAAGACACTGTGTGACTTGAGCAACTACCCACGTACACTTACTGAGGTAAAAAGCACAAAATCCAAAGGGAACAAACGCCATAGCCCTTCTATTAGGGCACTGTAAACCTGTCAAGTCTCCCTCTTTTTACAGGGTGTAATACTGCTTACTTTTACATACTGCATACTGCCCAATTATTTTTGGACATTTGCCCATGCCTTTGAGATAAGGAAAGATATACATGCACAGATCAACTTTATCTTATAAGCCCCAGAAGCTATGCTGGACCTGTTAAACATGCCCTTCACTACAGAATCTGAACATATGCGGCAAGCCTAATACAATTTAGATGCATCAGATTCTTTTGCCCAGAAGCTGTTCATTTACACATTGCATGCACAATAATTTCAGCCCATCTCAGACATGGAGAAAAAGGTTTCAGAAGAGCCACCATGAAAATAAAAAATTCTCTCTGTGGATATCAACAGTGTTTGATTGTGTGAACACATATGTCTACCAGTTGCATAATTAGTACCTGGAAGTCTGCGTAAGAAATACTTGTAGTCCCACCCAAGTTAGGAATGACAGAAGTTCCATGCAAATGTGCAGACTGGAGATTAATAACATGTTGGTGGAGAAAATAATGTGAAAAGGGGCAAAGGAAGCATTAAATTTTTTAAACATTACAAGATGAATCATTTTCCTAGCCAGAAACCTGAGGACAAAAGGGCTATCAAGATAGGTCTGTTTAGATCACAGGAAGATAGAAATGAAAAAGAAGACTTGAAAGGTATAGTGGAAAAAAAGATAAATGAGTGTTTTCAATATACAGTGGCAGTTTTCATCTTTCTGATAGAAGAGCATACACATAAAGTCTTAACAAATATAAGCATATGTCATGCTAGAGTGACCATTTCTAAATCCAGTGTTTAAGTAATATTCTATTACTGTTTTTCAGTGAGTCAAGGTATTAAAAAGATATAAATAGCTTGTCATGAATAAAGACAATAGTAATATTCTTGTAAGACCTCATATTTCTTATTAAACTATCAAGTCCTCTCGCACCGTGATATTTCTCTTACACTATGACACACTCTTGACCTAGATTTCTGACGTGGAGAGTGTGCAGAAGCTACTGACTTACTGAGTCCAGACTGGCTCACCTCTGCTTGGTGAGACAGTTTTTCACCCATCACTCTCAGCATATGCATGGGAGACCCAAAATAGACTCAGGTTAGAGCAGAAAAATAAAGTCATCGTTTCCCTAACTCGTTTTGTACTACAAGGGTTTGGAATTCTCCTCTCTTTTTGTTTTCCTGAATTCAAACTTTACAAGTTTGGAACTGGAGGAAGTAGGAGAAGAATGGTTTCTCCTGTTATTTCCTGATGATAAAGCTCATATCTAAAATGTGAGAGATGTGAAAATAGTGAACTTTAGAGGGTGATTAATGGTCACAACCACAGGGCAGGTTAGGTGCTTTCGACTTGGCCACAGAGCTTCCCATTAATTCATCTTGAATGCTTATTTTTTGGTGCTGTGCCAAAGTACAACACCCTTCCCTTATCTTCCCAAGCATGCAATTCCATTTGAAACAAGAGGAGGCTGAGCTGAAAGCGATCCCTTTGAAAGAGGATGGTACATCAGTCCAAGTCAGCCCACAATGCAAACCCCAAACCAGAACTTGATTTTAAGAAGTAGAATGATACTTCAGCTATTATCTTCTTCAATGCTATATAAAAAAAATACATTTTCTCCTGAAAATAATCAAGAATTCCAGCAATGCCTTTTCAATCTTCTTCTTTCCTAGGCACTATCCTTTAACTTTTCTCTCTCTTGAAGAACAGACAAAATTGTAAGACAATGATTTAATTCACAAGACATGATTATAATCCAATATCCCCCTAGAGGTTAGGCTATTTTGTTTTGATCTTCTTCCCCTTCAGAACTTTTGCCATAGAACAACCACATGCAGAGTTCCTATCTATATATTTTCATAGGCCCATTGTGTCATAAATACATGGAGCTCTGCTCTGTTCAACATCAACAGGGACAGTGTTGACTGAAATCTTCCCAAAACTGCATTGACAAACCACTCCACTGCACAAACAAGCAAGCCAAGTATCGCTTTTGCTTTCATGGTTAATCAAATTTGGAGCTGCTTTTATTTCTGTATTAGCTCCAAAGTTGGCAAAGGTGAAAAAATTATTGAAAGAAAACTTAGGTAGACAATTTGGAGATAAATATAAATATGTTCATATTGCAGCATATCCTATTTTATGCACCTCAGGGAAAAAATCAGGTTCTTAACATTTATTTAATGAATTTTGAATTGAGGCATTTGAACATAGATTAATGACTGCAACACAGAGTGCTATACACTAGACACCTTGAAGTTTGTTCAGTTCAGTGCAGGTAAACTATCCTTTTTCTCACAAAGATTTTCAGTCCATACCTACCTATACTCTAACGTGGATGGATTGTTACACATATTTGAGTAAAATATTTTAAAGTGATAGGTGTACCTTCAGTTATTGCTCATAGAATAAGTAGTAGGGATCATATTTCTCTATTTGAAGCAAAAGATTAACAATATATAAATTTCGAAATAGCATATCCAGGAGGCTTCAACAAAAGTCCTTCAGGATTGCCTGGCCAAAACTACATTTTGGACATGTTTTTGACTCAAACACAGAATTAAAGATTAAAGACTTTTTTTTTTTTTTTTTTTTGTATTCATGAGAAATCAGCACATTAAAACCATGGTTTGAAATAATTTACTGCTTTATATTTCCAGGAAAGGACAAAAAAAAATCTGAATATCTGCAAGATAGATATCTGCTAAATATCTGCTAGACCTAGCTCTATTAGAATCAGTCCCAAAATGTGGAGCAAGCAAAATTAAACAAGCCCATTAATATTACACCACTGGGAAATAAACATTGAAGCTGAATGGCAAAAAGAGAAAAGGTTGCTTGCAATAGTGAACAATAATCACTTCCCTAAGATGACATTCTGCTTTTGTTTGTAGAAGTCAGATAGGATGCTCTATCATATAAATCAGAGCAAATGATTTGATAATGAGTATTTTGATTGTCTTCCTAATGCATTCCAAGTGAGCCCAGCTCTTGCCAAATACATCATTTGTCACCACAAAGTTGTGGATATTCTGATTTACTTGGGTGATGAACAGTGTTCAGGATGAAGGAAAGATATTGGTGTAATACATCATAAGCTTACCATTGTCATTGGTAGGATTTATTATTCAGGGTGCAACACAAACCACCAGATCAGTGGGAGACATTATACTTCTTATTTGTGTTAACCTTAAAACCTTACAAAGAAACAGAATGTTTTTCATTATACAGGGAAGTTACAGGCTCATGCAAAATGAGCTGCAAATGCTGTGAACTTTGGTCAACCTTCAAAAAAAGTTTTTGGTTATTCCTAACTGTTATAAAGTATATGACAGCAAGCTCTGATGTGTCATGACAGGAGTCCAGATATGAGAATGTGAGTGTAAAATCCTAAAGGATGATGTTTCCATAGAGCAACACCAGGATGAGATATATGTGGGAAAAAATCCACTGTATTTAAAAATACCAGAACCATATTGAGTTTTGACAGATTAATATGTTACATGTCCTATTTTGGACATTAGTCTATTTTTCCAATTTGATAAAGTGGGCATATTTTGGATTTAGAGCAAAAAGAATCCACATACACAAGTTAAGTTTTCCTCCAATGCAGATGGTATATGGTGCAACATTATCAAGAGAAAATTTGCCAACTTCTCTTCACACTTGATCTGAAAGTCCAGATAAATGTTGTTAGCTGAAGCTATACTGTAGCTAATTTTAGTACATAGACATTTGTAATACGTGAAATTGAACAGAAGCAAAAATTAAAGTGTAAAAAGGGACACAGAAAATATGATTAGTTAGTTAGGTGAGGGAAGAATCACAGTTCTGCCTGAACCTTCTTTCCAGGAGTTATAAAACTTACTTAATGCTGAATTAACTCTATCAACAAAATTTTGATGTCAAAGGCTTCCAGGATTCCTAAACTCACACAACTATAAAACAGCTTAATACTTAGGCTGTGCTTCCAGAACATGGAAAACATTGATTCTAACCTCCTCCATGTTCCATGCAGTTATTCTCAAGGAGAAAAGAAAAGGAACAGCACCACTTATAGCAACAATACGGCTGTGAATGTTTTTGGCTGTTAGGTCTTATCTTGGACTCAGTGCTTTGGTGGGGATTGGGCTCTAAAGGTGCCTCCTAATGTTGACACATTAACTTAGGGACTCTCAGGAGTTAATGTTGACACATTAACTTAGGGACTCTCAGGAGTCCCTAAGAACTGGGTGCCTGAGTACAGACACATTCATCACACAGTGCTATTGAGAAGGCAGACACCACATAAAACTGCCCTCTATCTCCCTGTTGTATCAACAGCAATAAAAAAAAACAAATAGAAAAACCTTCCAATTAACAAGACTCATGAAATAGTATCCAAAACAGATGCAGCCATCACATGCAAGGACAATATTTAAATCTTGTCAGTTCTACCCAAAGAATTTTATCCCAGATTCATGAACTCTAAAAGCAAAGTCAAAGTTGCAAAAATAGGAAATGTGGGTGGGAACTTCCAGTTCTGTAAATCTTATTCCAGTGCACATAGTTTTGCTTTCAGAGTTGTGTCGCACATTTTCACAACTTGGTGCTTTCTCCAGTGTTCCTGCTGGGAGCACTTATATTTTATAGTTTTCTGGCCACTACATTTGATATATCCTGGTTTTAGCTAATTTATGATGTGCACAGTGTAGTTGAAATGACTGAGAAATACACTAAAGGACATGAAAGGATTTCTTTACCTTTTAAAGGTAATTATTTCTTTTGAGTTATAAGAAAATAGATTGAAATGTGTTTCTTTTGAAAGCTGAAGAATTTAGCTTTTACTATTATATTGACCCTGCCTTCAGCAATTGCATATTAGACTTTATTTCATTATAAACTTAAAAAAATGAAGAAACTCATACTGGCTTATTGCCAATATGAGTTGCACGAGATGAAAACATGGAATGCTACAGGAAAAAAATAGATTTGTCATTACTAGCATATCTTGCTTTGTATATTCTCATTTACTTTAAAACAGGACATTCTTTGTAATTATTCTTTCACTTTCCTAGCTATGAGTCAGACAAACATGCATTTTGTAAACATCTTTAGTTTAAAAAAACAATTAAATGAAACACAAAATCTATCATATTGTGAACCATGAAAGGACGTGATCTTACCTTCAATTAGATTTTTTCCCTCTTCTTGTTTATGACAACTCTTAACTTTTCTTTCCGAATAGCTCATAAGGAGTAGTGCTCCGTAAATGTCACCTCACATACTTGTATACATCTATAACATACAGAGGAGAGCTGGGCCATCCAAAAGAGCGCCTAAGGGTGCCACAGCAGCAACAGCCATTAATATTCCTCATTCTTTCCTCAAAGATTTAGAAGTGGGCCAGAGTATTTATTTTCACCTGACCTTTCTTTATAAAGAACACAGCTATCAAGTACATGCAAGTAGTCACACCAAATTCTTCTGCAAGCTGACGAATTCAGGGGAATTTATTGACATTGAGTGGCTTCTCTGAAGCCACTTGCTTAGAAATATCCTGTCAGAATTGTTAGGCTTATTGCAAAATCCTTCAGTTTGCTGTGAAAGGGTGGTTTGAAGTCTGTCACTAAAAGGTTATTTAGTAGAAATTGGAGCTTTTGTTTAGGTCACAGTATTTATAAAACACTAACTTTTATGAAAACTCTGTTTTTCTTGGTCATTTTTTACTTTCATTTCAAATATTTTTTAGAGTATTCTTTTTTTCTTGTGCTCTATGTTTACTTTTCACATGGATTTAATAATAGAAATGGTCTCTACTACATTCTAAAAATATGTTGAAGGCCTCTGTTGGTCAATACAGCTTGTAAAACTTTTTCTGTACCTTAGTGTAACTTCTGCCATTTATAGTGAATCAGCATAACTATCTCCCCCAAAAGACAGTAAGATTGTAGGATGAAAACTAGCCCAACCAAAAGCACATAAACATTTCCTAATACTTCATTTCCACACAGGTAGAGAAGAGAATGGGAAGGTACAATGGGATAAACAAATCTCATTGATTTCTTGTTACAGTCACAGTCCGATACCTAAACAAATAATTGTGAGTAAAAATTATTAAGCCTGGTTTTGTGCAGCATTTGCTTGGATTACTTAATGGCTGATAAGCTGTAAGCTCTGCTCTAAGCTTTCCTGTGACTGGAGTATTCATAATGCCTCTCTCCTGGGGATTCTTTGGTATCTAATAACATAATTGAGCTCACTCTGTGGGGTCCGCACAGTGGGATGCCAATTTGACTCTTCCTCCTGTTCTCAACAGCCCATTTTCCTACAGCTTGGAGAAATTTAATATTGCTTAGGCCTCTGCATCCCTGTCAAATTCAGTTGAAATTGTCTAATAAGTTCAAAAGTTATTGAAGGAGATACAGAATGATAGACTGGCAGGTAATGAGACAGAAAACACCATCCCATAAGCCCGATTTCCTTTGGAAATCAAGCTAAAACGGGAGGAAATTCAGATGCAAGATCTCTTTCCATATTCATAGCAACATTAACCTACGCACTTCAGCCTCTGCTTATTGTCACTTTGCTTCAGGCCTAGTTAACAGGAGCAGTATGTCAGAGGAGTGTTTTGTATCCTAATTGCTGTGGGAGACGGCAACAGTAGGCTGTTCCCCAAGAATGGAGGTACTCACCTGTAAGATTGCATTTTCTTCATACTGCCTAATTAAAAATTTAATAAAACCATATCTTTAAAATTCTTTTTTTATGCTATTAATCTTTTCCTGCTGTGTATTATGCATAAATTGTATAAAGACAGTTGACTATTTTTAACAGTTCCACAATGTATTTATATTTCATTTATGGATCTGAGGACACCGCAGTTCAGAAATCTTACTTAATAGGAAAAGATGTTATAGAGCAGCTCAAATGCCTAACTATTTTGCAAACGACCATTTTCTTGTGCCTAACTGCAATCATTATTGGAGCATAAAGAAAACCCGCTTAGCCTGTTCTTTGGGTATTATTGATTGAATTAATTTCATCTTGGTGGTAAATATTTAAACAGTGCAGTACTTTGATTAAGAGTTGATAGGATTCATGTGCACTAGAAAGACTTTTCACATTGCACACAGCTCTCGTAGAAGACTCGGGCACTGCTTTGTTAGGGCCGATGGTGACACGACGACACTTCTGCGTGTGACCTCCTTTCTGAGCAGGAGGGATGTGTAGGGATGGATCTTTTCATGCTGCCCTTTGAGATCTTTGTTTTCTAGTCAGATTCACAACCCTCCTAGGGAATTTCTGGCAGGGTTCATAGGTTCAGCTTTTTAGTACTCAGAGCCCCAACTAGAATCAAAATTCCAGAATCCAGGGTCCAAGATTCCTATGTGATGCTTCACAAGGGCAAGCCAAAGAGACCCATGACCCGTTATATACATAAAAAATATTTTGTTTCCTGAAGCTTATTTAAATTTAATATTCAATTTTATTTTCTAGAACTAGAGCCATTCAGGACTGTTGGGATCCATAATTTCAAATTTATCTTACTTTAAAATCTAATACCTAGATAAATTTCAACTTGGCACAAGCTTTCATCAGCCTAAGTGAAGTTCAGCACTGATTGGCTTTGGGTGTGCTTCTGAAAATTTCTTCCTGCCCAGCTGCACTGTTAGAACAACTTTATTATTTTTAAATAAAAGGCTTTCCTGCTGTTCCCTTGTCTGATTGTGAGCTGCTGACCCAATGCTCGCCAAGTTCAATTTGACAATATTTAATGTCCCGAAATATATACTGCAGATCTGAAGATATTTATAGGTCACTTTTCTCTCCTGCACTTCATGAAATGAGGAAAGCCTATTTGATTTGAATCATGAGCTGGTCAGGATTTTCTTTGTAAGTATTGATAGTATTATTTAGTAAAAAATCATTGGAAAAAAAATTGTGTCTAAAACACAGTACCTAAAACTTCTGTGGTTCTGTTAGAGCTGTTGTTTCAAGGCCCGCCTTTTAGCAATGTCACCTGCAGCGTCTTCAGGCATCTCAGCCTGCTGGCCTCTACGCTGAAATGATTTATTTTGGCACACTCTGCACTTCACAAATTCTGCTGTGAGATAAAAGAGCACCTCTAGATTGGTCTTGAATGTGAGTTCACAACCAGCCAAGAGACATCAGGACCTTGTTAAACCCCCAAATGTACAAGCAGTCTCCTGCTCATTCTGAGGGAGTATTTTTCAGTTAGCAACAGCAGTTAATGGATATTTAGTTTCCTATATAATTCTCACTATGCCAGTTTTTAAAAAGGTCAGGCAGGATATAAAACATATGTTATAGCCAAATAGGATATAAGTGGTATAATTACATTTAGTAAATTATATCAAGTATGAAAACATCTTTGGAATACATATCAGTAAGGAATACATTCTATTTGAAACCAAAAGATTTTGCAAACTTGCCCTTATTGCAATGGATTTACATCAAAGATGGATGACTTGATTTTCTGTTTGGAGGGCTATTAGACAAGTTTGTGGGTAGGATTTGCTGATCCTACTGTTGCAGAATTTTGGTCAATAGGAGAGGAACTTCTATATGGTTTATCTACATGGCACCCACTATCCCACTCATAAAGGCAGCAGGGAAGGAGCAGAACATGGTAACACTTGAAAAATTATGCTGGATGTAGCATTTCAAGCTATCCAAGAGCAACATTAAACATTACCAAAAAAAATCATGTAACATTTAAGCTCTCTGATGGTCTATTCCTGTGCCAGTCTTAAATGTATAAAGAAAATTATTTGTATACAAATAAAGTAGGTCATATAGTGAAACTCTTCTCACACCTTGAATCTTGAATAGCCCTATCTCTCAGGCTTTGCTTTTCATGGGTCTCTCTCTCAGTATAATCAAAATGCCACTTACTAGAAACCAGTACCTTTCTCCCTGAATTATTGGCTTTCTGTCAGATCTGAGTTTCTTTGTTCTCACCCCTCCTTGCACATATATTGTATAAATATTTGCACAATAGGGTAATGAGATGTTTCCGTGACAAGCTTCACTGCCTGCTTCAACAGAAATCATATCTACTAATGTATAGAAGCACTAATATAATCTACAAAAAATGCTGTTTTTTAAAAGAAATTGGTAGATAAACTGATTGCCAAAGGTCTTTTTACCAAATCTCTTTGGCTAGTAGAGGTGGATTGATAAATAAGATGGAGAATGATGTTAACATATCAAATGAAGAAGTCTAGGACAAGAAATGAGTCCTGCTGAAGTAAGGTGATAATCCCCAATAACAGAGCAAAACTATAACTAGAAATAGAAGCATATATTCTGCAGAAAAAGGATCATATTTAAAAATACATAAGTATGTGATAGCTTAAATAGGAGAAAGTAAAATATCAGTATGGACAGTCCATGGGTGTGATGTTGCCATCTGTAAAAATAGATTTCTGATATCTTCTGACAACTTCAGCAAGATTTACAAAACACTGATGTGTGTTGCAAATTGTGGGATTGCTGGGCATGCAGTAACCTTTAGACTCATCGAAAATCGTCTTCAAAGAAGAAGTACAATTTTATTGTGCTAAGAGAAAATAAGATAGAAGAGAGATGGAAGACAAATATGTAACTGCCAAGAAAATACAGAAAAGAGATGTAATTAAAACTGAGAAGCAATTAAAACTGGCACCATTGTTCCTCAGGAAACACAACCATGTGTTTTGGTACTTATCTACTCTACATAAATAATTTAGATCATAAACTAAATAATCATCCTATAATAGGTTGTTCAAATGCCATCATTAACTAGAAAGCAGAAATATGCTTTCTTCCTCTGAAGTTAATGGGTACATGACATTTGCAGATAAGTAAAGTATGTGCACATCAGGTAAAAATATCAAATTGAATGACAAAGGGAAAAGAACAAAGAAAGAAAGAGTGAGTGGTGATTTTGTTCTGGTCTGACCTCAGAGACAGAGAAATTTATGGGGACATCAAAACCTTCTGAATATAACAACTCTTCTGAGCAGTGCAACTGATATGGGCTTTCAGCTCCTCCTTCCAGCTAACAACACAGAGACTCAGCTTACACAAAAATCAGTGCCAATGACTACAGAAATACTTTAAGATAGGAATAATTTTACTAAATAACTCAATATTTCTTGAGTAATGGACACAATTCAGACCCTTCTTTTTGTATTAGTAGGATGTAGTCATTTGATTACTGTGAGATATGAATCAGAGAGATGTAGAGGGAAAAGACTGTTTTTGGAGGGAGCAGATAGAAAATAAAAGAGAGAGGGAATTATGAGGCATGATTTAATATAACACAGACTTGCTTGGAGACATCTAGCATTAGTTATTGTCTTTCTGAGCAGTTTGAATTTCTCGCAGTGCTTCCAATCCATCTCAGCCCTCAGCTACATTGCCTTCACACCTATGCTTTTCTCAGCCCTATCTTGCTCCCCTTCTCTGCCTCTTGCCTGTAGTGGGATTCCCTCTACTATCCAGCCATCGCTCCCATCAGTTTCTTTGATCTAGGTCTCTAAAGTTGAAGTTTCAACCTGCCTCATCCCTCCCACGAGCTCCTCAAAGTTGTCCTCAGACACAATTCCTGGTACCTTTCTGAGATGGAGTCTTCCCTGCCTCATCTGAGTGATCATTTCTGTAGCCAGTGGACTCTATGGATCCCCTCCTACCTAGTCTCAGTCACAAACCACAACCTTCCTGCTCCAGCATTCCTGATCTTGTTACTTGCTCTTCATGTCTCAAAGTCCCTTTCTCTATGCTTGGAACAATCTCACTTCCCTATATATTCTGCAGGTCTTATATGAAGGCTTTGGATTATCACAATAGCTTCTATCCATCACCATTTGCAAAAACGAGAAATCCAGAACTTACCTTTTAATAGTTTAACATCCAAAGAAGTCAAAAAAGGAAAAATACAAACTTAGTAATTTACATTCTTTCTCTGGCATACCAGCACAATAATACACTAGAAAGCATATACTTCAACGTACTTAAGAAGCCAATAGTTAAGAAGCAAAATCAAATAAACCAGCTAGCAGCGCGCACACACACACACAAAAAAATGTTTTAAATAAAAGAAATCAAAAATCAAATCTCTTTACTTTAGCTATTTTTATTATTATTTCACTAAACCATTTATTAGCCAAAAGAACACAAAGATCTAAAAACCACTAGCAAAGACTATTAGCAAATTCTTCAACCAGATTACACACAAGAAACAAGCACATTCTGATGAGGCAGTGAGTGAATGAAAAAGCCACTGATACAACAGACAGTCACAACTGACTTCTCACGGATGGGGAAGCCAGAGTAAGAATTACTCAGAAATACAAGGGTATTGTGGAAGAAATTACTTCAGGTATTTGAGGAAAAGTTTGTTAGAATAAAAAAATGCTAATCTTTGGGCACATCTTCCTCTCCAGGCATGTATGCTAGAGCAGGCAATTAGAGACCTAATATTTTGCAATACCACGCAGCTATACCACATGCACAGTCACAATAAATTATTTCACAGATGACTAGAAGTTTGCTTTAGATTCAATGCTTAGAGGCATTGCCTCTGCACCACATCTTTCAGGGCACAAATCAAACTGAGGACATAATCTCCCCCTGACCCTTTTTTCTAAAGAGTTGACTCTTTTGAAATACAACAATATTCTGTAACCCCGTGAATGATCTTCAAGCCTTTGTAGTCTTTTAGGCATTCCTCTGAGATATAGCATAACGCTACCAGGTAATAGAAAGTGCCAGTCAAAAGGCTTGTTATACACGGATATGACACAAGAGTTAAGTACAACAAACATCCCCGTCAGTCAGAATTCATGTTCAAACGGGATCTCGTGTCAATGCTGCTCTACCTTCCCGACAGCTGAATGCAGAGAGACAGTTTTGCGAGCAGCAGCACATCTGTGAAATGGGCTGTGCTAATATTGCTTTCAGTTGTCTACACGTGCTAGGGACCGCACGTTCAGGGCATAATCGAGTCTAAGATTAGATGTTTGCAGCAAAAAATAATAGAAAGCATGAAGCCACTGCAACTTCAGAGGCTGTCACCAACTTTGGAGGCCATGTGTGAGCCAGGAGTAGAAAAAAAAAAGAAGAGAGCACATCTCAAGTACTCTGGCAACTCCTAAATACTGACAATTTGGATTTGAAAATTTCCTACTTCTGGTTCAAGGAAATTATGAAAAATATCATAGTATAACTTACTGTCAATTATTATGGGAAATCAGTTTGCAAAATCATCTTCTTAGAGAATAAATGTTATTCCCTCTTAAGAACACTAATTGGGAAAGATAATAAAGAATTAGAGGCCACCTTAATAACTCTTGTTGCCCTTAGAAGTCTCTCTGCCTCCTTTCTCCTTCTGTGATGAAGTTTTATATCAAGATCAGCTGTCTGAAACATATCTATGCTCTATTTCTTTGTGAAGGAAGTTGATTTAAGAATTAATGCTTGAAACTCAGAAAAAAAATATGATAATGTCCCTTTTGGCTTTAAATTCTGAAAAACTCTACATTCAATTGCTCATATAGAGAGATTTTATATCACATGGGAGCTCTTCCACTGCAACCTAATAATACATTTTCACCACAGAATCTGCCTGAGTTACGTATTTTCGCATCGACTCCACACAAGCTACTTTAAATCAAGTTAGAACAGAAAATGCTATTCAAGCTACAAGGGCTGGTGGATGTGAAACTATCTATAGGCTCTCTCCCACAGCCAAGCCAACTTGCTGTACAGACATTGATAGATTTTAATTAAGTGTTTGGGCTTGAGGGGAGAACAGAAGTTCGGGGCAACATATGCATGCCCATTGGAGAATACAACAGCTTTATTCATTTTTACCTCTGCAGCACATACAAATCCTAGGGGTGCCGTTGTGCCCACAGAGCTGCACTGTGAAGGAACCTTTCCCGGCAAGGCAGGGTGATTGCCTGCAGAAATAATGAGAAACACTGAGATGATTAAACCTGTCTTTTCTCTCGTTCCCACTAGGAAAAAAAACACTGGCAGGTGAAGTTAGCAGGTAATCATCTTCTCCATACGAGAGAAATTCTGCCGCTTCCCTATCCTCTCCTAGACATCCAAGCTGTCATACAGTTGGCTCTAACTAGATGTTTAATGGGTGGCAGACCCAATTTCTGCTTGCTCAAAGCCAAAGTAAAACTGCAGGAGAATCAACGTGTCCTTGGAAAGCTTCATGTGCAGTGTGCTCCAGGTATGTGCCAGGCACCCAGCTGCCTGGAAGGGTAAACCCTGAGTGCCACCATCATCTTGCTACGGCTTTGCCTATGGCTCATGCTGCATGGGGGGCTGCTAGCAAAGGATGAGGTCTCCTGCTGAGAAACCCGTGTCAAATCTAATGCATTCCTTTTACCAAAAAAAAACTAAAAATATTTTATACTATTTCGCAGTGAAGATGGAGATTAAAATTCTGGGAGTCATTTTACTGCTGTAATACCTTTTCTTGGTCTCTTTTAAAGCGCAGAGACCTGCCCCTACACCTCACCCACCTGCCTCTAAGGTCTGAGCTTGGGCAGGCTGTTTCGGGCACATCCTCCAGAACCTCATTGCCCTCCCTTGTTATTCTGTTCCTAAGGGGCTGTTGCTGAAATCAGAACTTGCGTCCTATAGCTCAGCACGTCCCATGCATAACTGCAAACAACAGAACTGAAAATTACACCAACTCTGCATTTACATCTAACATGTCTGATTCATGTTCTATGCAAGAAATAATTTATCTTCCAGGGAGATTTTCCATCAGCGTAATGGCTGCTTTGAGAATTAAATTCCCCAAGAACCTTGGGGAACCTTGCCTTAAATTCCCCAAGAACCTTGCCAAGAACCTTGCCTTTTGTTTCTTTTATAGTTTGTTAGGGCCATACTTGATCAATGAAGTCCTCCAAAAGAATTTAGAATATAATTATTACATTCTAATGTAATAATTGTAAAGTAATAACTCTAATGTAAATATTAAAATGTAATAAACTGAGTTTCACAGGAAATATGTATTTTTTTTGTGATTTGGAGAAGAAAAATTGAGTGCTTTTTGTGTGTGTTTTGAAACAACTTTTCTCATAATGTGTAAAAAAGTTATTGTTATGATCATCTGCAGAAAAATAGCGCAAAATTAATTCCACAAAATTTTATGAGCTAAATTGTACAACATAGTAATGAAATGCAAATATCCTAGTTCATTAGTCTCATCCATTTCAATTGTACCTACGGTACACATCCCAGCAGGGACTGTTAATCATACTGCAGCATGCAGAAAATAATATATTAATTAAATAGCCACATTATGCAGCTGGGTGCTTGAATTACGCCCATGAAATTCAACATAACATATATTATTATTTTTATTAGAGCAACAGAATCTTATGTTTAATGAATTTGGAGGAACACAGTATTATTTTGATATGCATCACAGTCACAAAGAACAAAAGGCCAGTATTTCAAATGATGCCATATTCCCTAAAATAAACATCTGCATGATATTCACAGAAAAGTGATCCTTCCAAGAGTTGTTGGATCAATCTATACAGTCTTTACTGAAAGACTGAAGCACACAGGAAGATTAGAGAGCTGGGCAGGGTAGAAAATATTGTCAGAATTGAACCTTCAAGATCAAATGTTAAGCCAACAGTTATTTAGGTTTATACAAGATTTAATACACTTTGTTTATCAAGGTCAACTTATCCACTAGCTTAATGACTTCAAGTACCTTAAGGACTTCAAGGACTAAGCTATTAGCATGCACATAAAAAAAGGATCTTATAGCAAAGGCACTATGCAATGTGTTCACCTTTGCAGACAAAGACACTGTTTACTGTTTTGAAAAGGGAAATCCAGATGAGTTCATGTAACTTTGTTTCCATGATTAAGCTACACATACCTATTATTGGGTCCCAAAGCCCCCCAGTTCCTCACTAGAATTTTTAATGATTCAAGTGAACTGAGGTCTGGTTCTGGAATCTCATATTAACATCCTTGATTATTGCTTAAAAATCTTGGAATTAACTGCACAGCTGAAGTAGAAATGGACCAGAGTAAACCTAGCCAATGTAAATGACTTTTCCTCAGCACAAAGTATAGCACTTCACACTGTAGATTATTTTAGAAAAAAAAACAAAAATGAAACATATGTTGGGCATGGTAAACTCATATTTTACAAAATGTTCTCGGGTAACTGAAGTCTTAGGCTTCCCTCTGAATCACTGTGATATAAGAAATGATAATTATGATATTTAAGGAAAAAGCGGCTGTTGCATTTATATACTCCATAGGATTTCAGATTTGTTACAGACTGATGGGTGGAGGGCTGAGATTTAAAGTCTAAAGGATTGGTATTAAATCTGCCAAAAAATCCTATTTTCCTTTTACATTACTGGTTTGCTTCAAGCCAGTGGTTGATAGCTATTTAAAGCCATTATCATTTGATAAATACTAGGGGAACTGGGCTAAGCTGGCATCATTCCACTGCTCAGAAGGGAACCATCCATTGCTTGAAAAGCTGTCACCACTGACAATCTGCCTGCAGACTAAGAATAAAGATCACAGCCGAGAAACATGATGGATCTCCAACTGCAGTTTCTCGTGAGAGCTACCCAAGGTGTGAAGTCATTTGTATTGCTTCTTTCTAATGCCCATCTCTTCTGCAGGAGAAATCATCTGGTCTCCGGAGATGTGTGACTTTGTACAAGGTTGGAGATTTCACTCACAGTATTTAAAATATTTGCATTGTGGTCACATGTTTTAAACACTCACCTAATTATCCTGGGCGACTGATGGATGAACACCTTCAAGCCTGTTCTAGCAATGGAAAATTTAAGAAAAGTAAAATGAGTAGCCCCACAGCACGAGGAAGTTGATAATAAATCAAAGTGATTTTGAGCAAGATGAAATATAACAGCTCTGGAGCATCCAGTAAAGGCATCCGAGCACAGAGGGAACACATCTAGCAGTGACAGGACACTAGATTTTAGTCTATTTATACGGCCAATGTTTAGAAATAGATGTCAACAAAATTCAGTGTTTATTGAGGCCCAGCTTTAGAGAGAGGAGGGAAGAGGGTCAGTCCCTTCCAATCACGCTCCTCTATAGTCAGGGAATTCTGTTAGGAAATGGAGTGCTCTGGTTCCCTGAGGTAGCAAGAAGAAAACTCACACCTCCCACTTCCCAGGGAAAGGCTTTAGCCCCCCATCACACTAAATATCTTCTGCGTAGGAGCTGTGTGTATCTGCATCTGCTCCCTTAGGCTCGTTCTACAGTCTGAAGGAGGAAACTTGCACCTCTCCCCTGAGTTGTTCAGTTTGTTTCACGCCAGCTGAAGAGAGGATCTAGATGGTGACATTCCTAGCAACTTAAATTTTAGATAGTTAGACTTAACTAAGATGAATACTGAGAGGCAATTTAAAAACTAAATACAAGATAAATGCTCAGGTAACATTTCATGATGAAAAAGTAAAGCTAGCTAAAGCAAAATATTTTTAAAAACTCCAAGAAGTTTTTGTTTTGGTTTAGTTTTTTGCTTTGGTTTGGTATGGTTTGGTTAGCTAGAAGAAAGCAGATGTTAGGGCATGCAGGAATTTTTTCATGGACTTTCAGTATTTCTGCTGGAAAGAGATAAACACACATTATCCCCAGTAGCAGCAGCAATTTTTAGTGAGAATCCGAACACCCCAAAAAGAACTCAGGGCCTGAATCTCTAAGAAAACTATTGGAAACTATTCACTTTTGACAAAGGCATATTTTTCAAACTGTTGGCTGTCCAGAAGGAATCAAAACTGAAGCTTTCCTTCCTACCTCCATTATCCATTAATCAAATTCGATGAATTTGCTGGCGGCAACTAGAGCCTCCAATTGCAACCAAAAAAAATAATAACTACAAATTGCACAACAGGATTACTTTTTTTTTTTTTGGTTACAATTCTATTAAAGTTGTAAACTAAAGTAACTGCCTATATTGCCAGCCAGAATTATTTTCACTCTGATAGGGTCAATCAGCATTGGCATAGATTGCTGCTGAGAGGCATTCTCATAATCAGAGTTGAAAAGAAAGACATCAATCATGTTTCTCTTTCCTAGGCTCACATCCTCTTATCTGCTCCTCTTTTATCATCTTTTCGGTTTTTTTGGGTTGATTCTACTTAAGGCTTTCTTTTTTACCCTGAGGCACTGGTCACCAACTGCTAATACATCAAAATATTTGTCATTTACTTTCAGTACTAATAAATATTGCTTGCCCAGATAGGGTTGTACTTCAACCTTTTTTCTAATCACTGTATATTCTTGTGAGAGGTAATGTGATACTATGCTGCACCACAGTAGATTTGAATTTATGCTCTAATAATTAAGGTCTGTTTTCAGAAATGTAACTTCAAAATACTATTCAGATTAGACCCACAAACAATACTTTGCCCGAGTACTTTCTCCAAAATCATGGAGGTGTTGGAGAAAAGCAAAAAGAGCTCTCACATTGCAATTAACATCTGATGCAGAGTGCTATATGTCATCTTAATAGGTCATTGAGGTTTTTTAAAGAATTTTAATTTCTCTAGAGATAATAAAATTTCAAATATTATTAACTTCCCTACATATATAGTCTATTTGCATCGTTTTCACTGAAAACGAACCACTGTTCCTTTCCAAGAGAATTTGTAGGTCATATTTAGAAGACTTAACAAATCAAAGCAATTCACATTGCAGGATTGACATTTTGGAATTGGTAGAATAAGGATAAGATCCAAAAAAGGACTTTTCATACAATTTTCATTCAGTATGAAAGTATGAGGCACTAGAGGAGCCACTCACATGATGGAAGGACCAAGATAAAGCGGAAAAGGAAAGGAAACAGGCTGAGCTAGTTTACTCTCAGCACACTAGCTATGATAACTGATTGAGTATAACAGGAACATGCAGTATTTAAAGAAAATGTATTTACTGTTATGGTACAGTGCAAAGGTATGAGGTATATCACTATCGGAGAGTTACTCTGAAAGTTCAATGTGGAAATATTTATCATGAGGCTCAACTTTTTTTCTGTTTTATTTACTTTGATCCACATTCTTTCAGGCTGCCAGTGCTTCATTAAAACTAAATTAATATGTGCAAATTAGGTGAAAAAATCATTACTCAGTGATAAAATACACCTGTGTCAAAACACTTATATGCATATACTCATAATACATCATAAAAAAAATAAGCTTGTGTTCTTTCAAAGAATTACTATTTTCATAATGCTTCCAAGCAGAAGCATTTTCCATTTTCCACTGTCTTCAAATATGATTGTTACAGAAATGTAAATGATATTACCTTCTTTTTTTTTTAATATGAAGCATGTAGTCACAGCACACCCCAAATTGTGCAAGTTCTAGAAAATTTTAATAGCTGTATAATCAGTATTATAGAAGCATTCTCTATGGGCTGGATCATCCCCTGGTGTAAAAAGCATCCATAGAAAAGAACTGTGCAAGGAAAATGATCCACAGAAAGGATTCATCCCCTACTATGTTCTGCCCTAGCAAGCGGGGTGCCAAAAAAGAGCTGCGGGATTCCCTATTAAGACCTGAGAAAATGTTTCCATTTTTCTTGCTCTCCCATTTTGCTGCTTTTGTATCTTGGAAACCACTTGAACTGGTTCAAACTCATTTCACAAAATCATAAAAAATCACCTCAAAAAAAAAAACCTTTCCAAGAAATGAATTCACTATCCTATTGCTAGAAAAGGAATTTCTATATATACATAAAAAGATGCAATTAGAATGGTATACTGTAGCCAAAAAAATCAAAATAACCAAAAATCTGGTTTGAGTATGCTAGATTAGCAACTTTTTAAGTGGTCATGTAGAAATATGGAGAAGTACAACTATATTTTTGATTATAAGCACTTATTAGGAAACTCATCAGCACTCATTAGGAAACCAGTCCATCATTTCCACTGACCAGTGGTGCACCTTCTGCAAATCTTAGAAGTAATCCATGAAAGAGTTAATACAATCTGAAGCTACTGCCATTCTCCTGAAGACTCCCTTCAGGCTGTTTAACTCCTGCCTAAAAGCGGAAGGAAATCATAAAACCTGCTTGTTCCAGCAGCGTGGCCCACAGCACACAAAAAAAAGAAATACAATACACAGCTCCCAAGGTAAAACCACCCAGGGTCCATAAAAGAGAATCATTCCCTGGCAGCAGCCAAGAGATTTATTTTAGCCACAGAGATGAGCTGTGTCAGCAGTCTGGACAGCAATAGAGGCTGAGGAGTTTATAAAGCCAACTGGATGTAGGAACCACAGGCAAGGAAAGACAGGATCAAGTGAAAAATGTAATTATGCCACTGTGAAAATGCAGAGTTCTCCTCTGTCTCAAATAATGCATGCAGTCCTGGTCTCCCTATCTCAACTGGGTTACAGTAGAGCAGGAAAAGTTTAAAAGAAGACCACAAGGACAACAAAAGACATGGAACAACTTCCACGCCAAAATGAAGTAGGCTTCACAATGGAAAAGAAACAACTGAGGGACATATGACAGTTATATAAAATCCAGAGTGTCATGGAGCAGGTTGGTTGGTCACCATCTCTGCCAAGAAAGAACTGCCAGGGGAAGCCAGGCCAGAAGAAAGAAAGAAGGTTGTTTTTTATACAGCCAGTAATTTAGTTGTGTAGTGCTGTGTACAGCCAAGATACTGTAGAGTTTAAAGGTTATAGGTTTTCCGGAGGAGGTTGGCAAAGTTCACAGAAAAGAAATCCGCTGAGTGTTACAAAATGAAGAGAAACTACAGCTGGCTCAGGAAGTCCTTGAGCTGCAAATAAGTGGACGCTAGGAGAATAGTTTTGGGAAGCATCTTATATATTTTTTCTTGTTTTAATACTCCTTCCTAGACAGTTGCTTTTGGTCACTGTCAGAGAAAAGGCACTGGACTAGATGAATTGACCTCCAGTCTGAGATCTCATGGACCTTCTTCCATTCTTAATCTAGATGTGGTCAGCAAAATAGCTCTACATCTGCAGAACTGCATCATGTCAGGTTAGCCTATCACATCTTTTTTGTCCTACTCTAAATTTACTTGACAAATTTTAGCTCTCCTTTAAATCACTACGTTAATCTTAATGTTGGCATGTATAAATAACTCAAAAACAGAGCATTATGAAAATATTGGAGAAATAAAGGATCATTGACTCTGACTGGGAGTTATTTCTTCTTCCATGGCAAGAATTAATTGAAATTTCTACCGCAGCTCAGAATAAATTCTATCTTATGCCTTTTGATATTTTTATTTTAGAAAGTTTTACTCTAACCTTGAATGGCTGCTACTATACTATACTTGCAGCATACTGAAAAATAATACTTAATTTAGAAAAATGTATTTCATAAAAGAGAGCCTTTTACAAGTCAGAAGTAATGTTTTTATGCAGGTTTAAACTCAAGGAAGATTCTGTATCATTGTTCTCTTAGAATAGGATTTGTTCATCATGTACCATTTTCTACAAATACCATTCAAGGCCCTTGCCCTCTGTAAACATTTTGCAAAGGCCAAAATCTGAATTACCTGGTAAATTAGTACATAAATGCAACAAGATCACTATAAAGTCTCTAAAGTTTGAGAAAGTAGATTATTCAGGATTTTAAATATTGAAAAACATAACACATATCCAAGAGAATTCAAGAAGATAAATCATATTCAGGGAGTCTTTACTTTTACACAAGCAGATATTTCCAAATATCTAATCACACTTCATTATTTTAATTTGTATTTAAAATAACAAACATAAATAATAAAATATCTTAGTACTATTTTTAATTCTTTGGTAATGTACAATACTCATTAAAATAGCAACTGAAAACTGCAAAATAAGATTTTGTGTCAATTTGTATTGCCAAGCAGCTCCTTGGAGATTTCCCTCCTGAGAAGCCACAACAGATGGGTAATTTGACAGCGAAAACCCACAGCAGACGTCAGGACTACATCTCATTTTTCTGTGCCAGTCTCAATCCTGAATGGTGTGCCTAAGAAAAACGGTTGCTATTAGAACCATGCAAAAATGCAGCTGTGCTTATACCTGCCAGCACAATAGGACACTCTACTAAAAGTGCTGTTGGGCTCTAATCAGAGAAGAGTTTGTGCTCACCTAAAAAAAGGGGAAAAGAGAATAAATAGATGCAGACAACCATGCAAAGTGACAGAGTGGCTTTTATCTTCTGATTTTGAAGCACTAATCAGAATTGCCATTAGGCAAATACTGCAAAACATACAGATTTGTGATTTTAAACCAGTTCATTCTGTGCTTGCTCCATACTGCTTTTATGTAAATACACTGATGACTGTTTTACACTGATAAACATTGATTTTTAGGCTACTATTGGAGAATATTCACGCACCACAAGACTTGGAACCAGTTCCTTGGCACAAAGCATAACCTGGCAGGCTCACAAGCTGAAGGTACAAATTTGAGCATTCACCTTCCGTACAACTATTCATTTCTGATGGATAACAGAAAGTAGCATTTCATAAACAACAAATCCCAAGACTTCAGATAAATATTTGAGGGCCTGTGTTTTGTGGCTACAAGCATGACAGAAATGAAGCCTGTATTTGGAAGCACCTTCACTGCTGTAGAAGTCTTGAAGACACCGACAATTATGTACTAGTTTCCTTCCATTTTTTTTTAACTAACACAATGTCTTTAGTAGAAAAATCAAAAGTTAATGGAGTTAATGGCGAAGGTCCCAAGTCATGAAAATAAAAGAGATCTGTAAGAGAAAGATGTTCTGACCACAGCTCACTGTAGTGAGTTTTTCTATAAGGCGTGAGCTTCTGAGTCCCTCCTCACCAGTCCTATCTGAAACACTAAACTGCAGTTAGCTAGGTAATTCAGAATAGAAAGGACTCCACCACCTTCGTGGAATGGGAATTTTCTGGACAAATAAGACAGACTCGCTATGATACAGTGTGAAAACAGGCCCAGCAACTCAACAGGAACGACTTGCTCCCTTAACTTCCCTAGTCCCATTGCTGGACACAAACACCTCTCCTATGATATTAACACATATTATTATGCAACTGCTTATATAATTACAATCGGAGGTGACTGTGACTTACATCATCCATAGCATCATAGAGCTGTGACACACTTTGCTGAACAGCTCAGTATACTTAGCTGGAATTAATTTACTTCACAATGTGAGGCAAGCTGCTCAATTACATATTACATTAAATGATACAAAAAAATAGTAAAAAGCTGTGAAGGATTCTCTACATTCAAACATTTCTGCAAGACATAGACATTGATACTTGACAGACGATCTTCCCTTGGCTGCTGATAATCTCATGAGAATGTAGTATACCCCAGGAGCAGGCAAGGAATAAGAAATTTAATTTTACTATGCCATATTATTTAAGTACTAAGATTTAAACATATTTCTTAAAGCTTGTATGCAATGGAAGGAAATACGAGCTTCTGTACAGGCTGTGGGTAGTACAAGTACTACAAGCTAATAGGTGGAATGCAAATTCTCATCTTCTCCTGCCTAGCAAAGGCATGAATCTCCCAAATATTTCTGCATTAATACAAATGGCACCATGTGCAACGTTTCACTTGAAGAAGACACAATATGCATCATAAGGAGGATCATGTTTTCCTCCAAAGGCAAATGAACACATGCATTATTTTCTAAGACTAGAAAATTATTAGAGGTAGAAAATGATTAGAGGTTCTTTTCTTCTTTTTCCTAGATCATTACTCTTTACGACCAAAATTTCTTTCTTGACAAACCTAAACATCACAGCTAAATAGAGTAACAATTATTTTTCAACATTAAAGAAGTTTTGTAGCTCGCTCCTGTGCAAACACAAATTTGACTAGCTTCCTTATTTTGTTTCCTGTTCCTAATTAGCCAATACAGTAATGCCTTCCCTTTTGAACATGAGCACTGGGCAGTATTTACAGGAAAAAGGCCATTCCTTTTTCCTATTCCCAAAGTTGTCGATTAACCACTTCTTGTCTTGGTCAAGAGTGGGAAATATGTCTGCATGCGTATTTTATTGCAAGCAGTCTGGTAAATTTGCTAAGTATTTGGTGCATCAAGTCAATGACTCTAAATAGCTTTTTATTTTTTGCAGCAAAAAGGTAGTAGTTGGGCCACTTTGCATCTGAGACAAACAGAACAAAGTAGAACAGAGAAAAGCATTTTATAAATGTTTCTGATTTTTTTTCTATTAGCCTACTATTGCATCCTTTTCACATCTGTCTAAACCTTGAAATCTAATCTAAAAAGAATTGTATCAGCAATCTCCATTTTCCTTTCACTGTATGACCACAGTAATGACCAATCTTAGCTGTGACACTGCCGAGCACACTGCTTGCCACTTAACTTCACCCACGTCTCACGTGTTTACACAGGGACAGTGGGACCACTGCACACCCAACCTAATCCTTATTTAAAACAATGTGCAAATTCCTTCAGCCTTATTCGTTGTGATCATATGGTGAAAAAGTAAAACTATGCTGCTGGTTTTTTTTTTCTTTTTCTTTTTTTTTTTTTTAAGCATCAGGACCAAAGTACATGTCAGCAATAAAGAAAATGATTAGCTTAAAATTACTGAAGGGAAAGACTGTAAATATCAGGAATCGTTCTCAGCAGTCATAGCCCAGCTACGCAGAATTTCTTTTTGTAATGCCTTGGCTTTTAATACTAATGCAACATCTATTCATGCCAGAAAGCAACCTTCAGCTCAAACAATAGGGACTGAAATAATTTCTGCCTTAAGAGCTTTCCTGCGACTTGCAACACCAGGGTTCAGAGGTAAGTTCTGCTAAAGGCTTTTCGTGTCAACTAGTTCTTTTGATTCCATTAAAAATTATCTATGGGTCTAACTGCAGCTCTCCTTACTCACCTGTTCCATATTGATATTCTTGACAATTGTATACAAATTTCACAGGTGCAACAACCATGGGACCAACTACCTAGAGACATCTTTTTCTTTTCTTTCTTTCTTCCTTGTTTTTTAATATGTAGTATATAGTTTTACCTCTCATAATTTTTTTCATTTTTATACTCAAGTGTATATATATATATATATATACACTCAAAATTTCAAAATATCTGAAATGTCAAAACAGCCAAAGTATTTTATTTGTTATCTTTAAAATAACTGCAGAACATTTGTTCCAGATATATTCTATAAACACTGCAATTCAATTTCTCCTGTGTTCGGCTATAAATGGAGAAAACATGTTCAATGATATGAATGGCATTTAAAGAGAAATAAAAGCTTTACTAAGAACCACAGAAAATAGATATAGTTAATAAGCCTTTAAAACACTCCTGCATTTTATTTGTCAATGCACACCCAAAAAATCCCCATTGACATCCATTCTATATCAGAATTTGGATTTTTTTCTGAATTATACAAAAAATCTTCCTTGAATCAGCTAAAGCTTTTAAATTTTTATCACAAGGCAGGGTACTATTGTAGCTTGCTTATTTTCTTATCCTCTAAAAGCTGCAGGTCTTCTTTAGAACTACTTATCCTGCATTCCCTATCTTATACGCAGAGAGCAGATTTTCCTCATTTGTGGGATTTTGCACCTATTCTGGCTGAGCTACGCCCTGCCTATCTCACACCACTGCTCCAATAAGTCAACATTTCAGATTTTAATCCTCCCAAGTGCTGGTAGCCGCTGTGTCATTGTCTGGTTTTGCCCGCAAATTTAACATGGGCATTGTTTATTCCCCTATCCAAATCCTTAATGAAAAAAAAATAAATAACCCTGACCTTGGGAAGTCTTCCTCTACTCATCCTTTCAGAACAGAAAGCTACCCTGAGTTTGACTTTTCAGCTAGTTGCCTATCAACTTCACAGTATTTCCCTCGTGTTTCTTATACTATCAAATTCTGTTGCAAGTCAAGATATATGTGAAATTGTTTTCTTCCTTCTCCACAAAACTTGTCCCAATGTTTTCAAAGGAAATTAAGCAGTTCAAAGTTAAGTAGCTAAATTCGGAACAAAAGAACACCTTTATATAATGAAGTCTTATTACAAATATTAACTGCCACTTGTTATGGCTAAGTGAGCACATAAAAATTTTCTTTACCTTGAAAATGCATAATGTCCCTGATGAATGTAACCTAATTTTGTTTGCAGAATTTGTTTTGCCTTTTTTCAAAGTCATCTTATCTAAGCATGTACCTAAGTAGGACTTAAGCACCTGGATAAACTTTGATGGTTCTTGTCAGCAGCCACCTTGGAGAAATACTCATTTTTTAGTGTTTTATTCGTCAAAATATCAGAAGGTGATAAATCTTGCATATGTTTTTGTAATTTAAAAGCAGTAGATACAGATGGTAGCAATTCTACAACATTTTTAGCAAACACTGCATTGATATTATGATGTCCTTCTCCTGATGGAATTTGGAATAGAAGGGGGGGGCATATTGACATATCCAGCACCATATTTTGAACAAACAGAACAATCTATTAAGCACAAGTACCTGCTACAGGATTAGCTATTGGAGATGTAATTCTGTCTTTATCCTTTTTGTGCGGGGAGGGAGAGGGGAGAGGAAGAAAGAGAGGAGAAAGGCAATTACCTGAAGCAGCTAAATTAAGTTTGAGGCTTTTTCACTTGCCCATCACACTTCTTAATCCAGAATATTTTCACAGCTTATTTCTGAGACAGCTATGACTCAAACCAGGAGGCTTCTCTTTCTGGCCCTTCCTTTAGCTGCTTGCACGTGTTTTGTACCTGACTCTCCAGACAACACCAATAAGCACTGCCAGCTGTCGCCTTCTTACACATCCCTTTCCTCCTGAGTGTGCACAACAGCTCCTCCTTTGTGCATATTCCATGGAATCCTAAGCCTGCTACTGCCCATTATTCTTTATCCCAAACTCTAAAGTCTCAAGCTTTTTTTTTTTTTTTTTTCCTTTAGAAAAAGTTGTGGAACTTCACATGCATCCATCAATATTACAGGCACGGAAATAGTCTCTGCAACATATTGTGGATACAATCTTTTGTCATTACCTGCCACTGCAAAGAACTGCATAGAAAAGATGAAACTGCAGGGTTTTTGCAGGGCCAGGGCATAAAAATACAAATCAAGTTTTGCAGAGTGTTGTTATTAACCTTCATAAATAAGAAAGAAACATGATGAATGATAAATTTCTTTCTGGTATGCATAAGCTTAGAAAGATTTCCTCTGCTTCCCAGTTAGAATCATTACAGGAGAGAGTAGCAATCATGAGAAAAGATTCTCTATGGAAAATAAGGACTCCTTGAAACAGATTTCTTGAAGTACTTACAATTATTAGACCTTTCTTCCCCGTGACTGTTAGAGAGCTCACACAGAGTTCTTAGTGGCCGCATGGCACCCTGTCATCCTCACTGTGAGGTGCAAACACTTCGTGACATGTATCAGTGGGATGACCGTTTTAATTACTCATTTTAATAACAACCTGGCCTCTATAGCGAGAGATAATAAACACCTTCCCATCTGCCAGCTCTTAAGAGGAGAAGGGAAAGAATACATTTTGTTCTCTTCTCAGACTCAACTCTTCCCCCAAGGAACACCTACTAATTTTCTGGCATTTCCTCTGCCAAAGTAAGCAGCACACTAATTCCTTCCACTGTATGGGCAGGAAGGGTAATAACAGAACTATAAAACCAGACAAAGGATGGGAGGTAGGAGAAATACTTGCCCAAGAAATACTTGGTCGAAATGTATTGACTTTCGTTCTTCCTTCCTTTGACTGATTTCATATTCAGTTATACTTCAGTTGGATGTGAGTAATAAGCTCTTTTAAACCTAGGATATACAAAATTATTTTGTCTCCAAAGAGGGTAGCTCATTGAAGTTGCTGGTATTATGACAGTGTGTTATGTTTGTTAGGTAAGATTGTAACAATCATCTTAAAGAAGTCAGTATAATTTATTAATCTAACTGCCTGGTAGCAAATTGATCATTTCTATCCTGTTTTTGTGATATTTATATTTCAATATTTATATTCATAATATTATTTTTGCTTGAATATTGTGGAACCTATTGCTTTTCTGAACTATCAAGAAAAGAAAGTGCATCAAGTTAAATTAACAATGTTTAGTTTTTCTTTAAAGCATCTAAAATAGAATCATAGAATCATTATGGTTGGAGAAGATCTTTAAGGTCACAAAGTCCAACTGTGAATCCATCACCATCATGCCTACTAAAGTATGTCTGTAAGAGTCTCACCCACATGTTTCTTGAACGCTGCCAGGGTTGGTGACTCCACCACTATAGGCTCATAGAATCGTAATGGTTGGAAAATACCTTTATCAAGTCTTTATCAAGACCTTTATCAAAGATCCTCAAGTATATACAGTGAACAAATTACTACAAAAGTTGCTACTGGTAAATGTTTTTAAAAAATTCATTAATAAATGTTTTTGAAAGCTCTCTAGCATTCATGTTACAGAGAAAAAGCAAAAGAAAAATATAACTGTTTATAATTTAAATATAGTTATTAATAATCTAAAATAAAGACCATTTTGAAGCTATGATCAAAAGTTAGACACACTAAGAAGGATGTTTCTTCTCTCAAAAGATTTGGGACTTAATATGACATTAATTCATAATAATTTGTAGGTGAAATCATTTCCTCTTCTCTTTCTGAGCAAGATTCTGATGTTTTATAATGAGAAGTCTGTGCCTATTCAAGCCCTTAGCTAAAGACCTATTGAGCAACGTCAGATGCCAATCCTGATGTATAATATTGATCACTTAGCTCATCCTTCCTGAAATCACTGCATTTTATGTTGCTCCACAAAGCTTTGGAGGCTGCGGAGGGAGGAAGGGTAGAGGGTTGAACATCTTTTTGTCATCTTGTCAAGAAAAGCAAATGAGACAAGAAAAGATTTCATAACAACCCTGCATCTTACGTGATCTGTTTGTGAAATAAAAAAGAAAAGAATCATATGAAATGCCAGCTCTCCTCAGCAAGAACAGTTTTTTACCAGGCTCAATAGGATATTATGACAATGAAGATGACGCTATACAAAACATTAAAGTGCAAAAGAACTAGATAACCAGCTATATAAAGGACAGAGCATGGAACCTTTTATATCAGGAAATAGGATTAAGATTTTGACAAAAACCTTCACAATTCAACGGGATATCAGCTGGAAGTATTTTGACAACATTCAGCAAGATGACTTGGTAGTAGGGTTGATAATCACAGACTAAGAGAATTCGGTCACTATGGGAAACATTTTTCCTCGTTCTCAGTCTCTCTCTTCTCTTCCCTCCCCCCCCCACTTTTTTTTTTTTTTTTTTTTTTAAGAAAAAAAGGTACCTAGTCTTCTCACAGAAAAATAACTTTTCTAAATTGGGTCTTCAGAGAGTGTGCATCTGACGTGCAGGGCTAAAAAGTAGACCACTGGATACTGAGATTGGAGCTTCCTATCCATGACAGAGAGATGGACCAGGTCTGTGGGAGGGAGGGAAGGAGACAGGAAGAGAAAGAAAGAAATTAGGATGAGTTAGATGATTAGAAAAAATAATGAGTATATTAATATATGTAGAAATCCAGCTGTAAGCAGCATCGTGTCATACCAGTATAGAGAAAGGCTGCCATCATAACATGAATCACACTGATGTTAGACAAACACTTAGAGTATTTTCTGCAAATGTCATGGGCAGCAATCTTTCTCAGAGGCGCTTTTAGACAGAACCTATGACAGAAACCCTGCTACTAATGCCAGAACAACTCTTCTTTTACCTTAAGGTCAGTAAAAATTCATTGCAACCTTCTATTCTTTTTGCAGAGAATTTTCTTCAATGTTTTCACAGTATTTCTGCAATTTCAGGTTTGCCTGTTGCATGGTAGTTTAACACACATTAACAGCATATATACAGAAAGTGTTACATGATTAAAAGCTGTAATCATTAGTACTGCTCTTGACTTATCTTTTTTTTTTCAAAAAAAATAGAAAATTCTGATTCCTTTTTAATAGAGACGTTGTGGACCAAGCTTTCATCTAATGCATTTGTAACTTCTTTGTTATTGTTTATATACAGTGCATGGACTGTATATAAACCTGTGCACGTGTGTTTATATGTAAATACAAAGGATATAAAAAGAAAGGCCAAATGACCAATGGACTTTCAGGAACCTCAGCAAATCTTCATATTCTTTATTGATAGAAGCGTTTGTTGTATATGATCAAAAATAGCAAACCACTTGGTTCCACATAGTGAATATATTCAGAAAACCTGAAAAAAACTGACTGCAAAACAGCCGATAATTTCTTGCCATCCATCCAATTTTTTAGATAAAAATAAGTAAGACTAGATTTATTTTAAGTGGTCAGCTTCCATAAAGCAGAAATCAAAGGTTCTAATTTATTTGGTTTCACATGGTATTTTATTGTTGCAAAGAGAAAAAATAAAGTTTTTTATATTCAGTAATAAAATTATATTGCCCAGATAAAAATAGTAGACAGAACAAAGCCTTTCCAATGAAAAATATTTAACTTCTGTTTAACTTTCAAACGGAATATATTTTTCTATTCTAAACTGTGACATAGATAAAACAGGTAAAATCATTAATTTGTGATTCTGTAAGCGAATAGGAAGACAATTCCAGTTTTGGAAAACTGCACTTCATTGCACATAATATATTTGCTGCAAATCAGTTGTATTCTGTTTTGCTAAAATTTACTGTATGCTTTTGCTATGAGAAACTATGCTCATACTAAAGATTTGGGGAAATTTCAAATACAATATTATTTTTAATAATTCAACATTTCAATAATAAATTTCTAATAAATTTGTAGCCTTTGCATAAAATCAGTAAAACAAATTTCAGTAAGATTGAAATAGACATTGGTGGGTGTCAAGTAGAGGTTATTGTATCTCCTAAAGATCATCTGCTTATTTCAAAACAAAAGTTTAAGAACAAAGTGCTAAGATGGCATAAAACCCTAAAATTTTAAACAACTGTTTTTCTCATTGACTATCATTCCACTAACTTTAAACAAGTTGAGCAAGCGAGGGCAAAGGTTTTACAGCTTTCTTCCCCTCTGCATGTTTACTTATCCTTCCTCTTTTTCAGATTCAGGAGTTACTCCTAGAGTATCGCGAACGTGCAAATACTCTGAGACTCCTGCAGTTTCATAAACCTGAAGTTAAATTGTTTAACAGCTTAGTTCCAAATCAGATAGTGAAACATGCTCCTGCATTTGTCCTCCTGGAGAATTAATTCTATTGCAGATTTAACTTACTTTTTTACACTTGTGAAAGTTTGAGGAAGCCATACATATTCATAGCCTCATTAAAGTGTCTTGCTTATAATCACTTCCTCAGCAAGTTCTCTATTCTTTTTTCAAGGAGATACTTAGAAGAAATACAGAGCATCTCTCTTACAACCCCCTCTTCTCTTATTAAAAGAGATCAATAAGCCACACTGGTATATGTATACTAAACCATTAATAACATGAAGTATAGCTCATAATGATTCTTATTAAGAAAGTAAAATTTACCAGCAATAATCACACACTATATTTTATGACCCAAATTTATCTTAAACTTACAACAGGATGTAACACTGGAGCCCGCTGACAAATATTCAGAGCAACACTGTTGGCAAGTGAAAGCACAGTGATTCAATTTTTCATTTTTTCACCTGAGCTATAGCTAAGGTGGGAATGTCAAAGTGACTCAGGATGTTCCACCTGTGCATTATGAATCACTGATTAAAACCTGTACAAGAGCAAGGAAGAAGCTGGACTATGATATCGGCCTCCCTGTTTGCCAGCTGGGAACTGGGAGTGCTCCTTGACTGGTGCATTAGACACACAGGGAATTAAGCTGAGTGACCTGAGCACAAGTGTCCTTGTCCTCAGGCCCCTCCATTGGTGGTGCCAGAGGAAGACAAGCCTAGAAGATGACTCGGAGGTTAGAAACCTGACACCTCCCTCCGGCAGGTAAAGAGGAGGTGGCTAAATTCTAAAATCATGGGGCTCAGTTAAGTCCCAAAGGCAGATGAATAAACCCAAACGATGAAACGGGAAAGGTTCACTGAAAACTACAGAGCAAGCTAAAGGCTGTTAGGGAGACCAGACTGTAGTTCCTAATTTCTGCGTTTTAATTGAGCTTAGCTCATTGTTGTCCTAGCTCATTAAAGAAGACCGTAAAATAATCCTGAGGGACATCAACCACTGGGCTTTAGTTACTTGATTTTATTCATGAGTGCAACATCTTTGTGATAACAACATCCACCAGTAACTGGTGCATCTGTTATAAGGGATCAGCTTATCTATTAGCTAATAGCAACTAGCAATTAGAGCAACTGAATGGAGCACAGTGCTCGTCCCAGTAAAATGCTCTAGCATTTATTCACCCAGAGTGAAGTACTGGGGGCTCTCAGCTCTCAGCCAGTCGAAAAGGATTTTTATTCATTTGACAAGGATTTTTTCTTCACTAAATGAAAACTAGAGTTTATCTACTGTGTTATAGCAACTGCACTGCAGCTACTCAATACTCGCACACTTGTAGCACTGACTTTAGGTCAGGCTATGTCTTAACCATAGCGCAGCAAACAATCACAACTTCAGTACCACCTGTACAGCTACAGACAAAAATAAAGCAGGCAGTCGCAGTAAACTGACTCAATTTAACCTATTTAATAATGCCATTTTTGTAGAGTCTAGCTGCACAGATTTGCATGCTGAAACAGCTTCTAATCATAGTCAAAGCAATTTTGGCTCAGTGAGCCAGAAATAGGTTTGCACTGCCTGCCCTGAAATTACAAGCTACTCCTACATCAGGAGCAGGATCATATGGAAAATGACTCTCCAAAGAATGCTAATGACTAGATGCCTCATTTGAATTACAGATTTTTTGCAGCCAGAGAACCAGAACAGCTTCCTGTACAGGTTTAAGCACAAAGTTCTGTGGTTTTGCTCCAGAACTGAAGGTTCACACTATCTCAGGAGACCCTGGGAGATTTGGATTTGCAAAATGAAAAACAGACAGGAAGGCCTGTACTGTAGCTCTCTAGTGAGGAGCACCTCAGGAAGGAGTTTACTTGTCAGAATCGCTTCTCAAACTTTCTTCCCAAAGCCTTTCGCAAAACTGTCCATGTACTCTTTTTGAAGACTAAACATGTAAACATGTGACAGACTTTAACAGGCTGAGGCAGGGCTGTAGATGAATGCCCCACACTCTTCTTTATAACTAGGGATATAAAATGAGGCATTCAACAATTTAAAAACACCCTTGCATTCCTATCACACAAATTCTGCAACAACTGGCGAGTGCTGTATTTCATAGAATCATAGAAT
>VZSG01000005.1:3920515-4053090 GCA_013398315.1 Nothoprocta pentlandii
TCCACCATGACACCCAGGTCCCTCTCTGCGGGGCTGCTCTCTAGCAGGTCCACGCCTAATCTGTACTGGGATCTGCCAAACTGTACCTAAGTGGTTCTGTAGTTTCAGACCTTCTGAAATACAGTTGACATGTTTAGATGCAACTCTGGTTCAGGATGCAGGTGACTCTGTGGTAGCACAGCTATCTACAATAGATATACAATAGCTATCTACAATAGCTATCTACAATATATCCTCATATAAAATAGGCATGTGTAATAGCTGTAGCTTATGGCTAGCCTGCTTCACTGGAAAACTCTGTAAAAATATCAGTAACCATTCTGGGCAAAAGCAGAAAACCATAACTAGTTTCCTCCTCACTGCAGCATGAGCCAGACACCTCCGTGGACTGCCTCTCCTGCCTGAAAAGCAAGATGCTGCATCTATAAAGAGAAAGGATAAACTTATTCTAGTTCTCCTATGTTGGCCTACATATAAAAGGTGTCATGACATTTTTTACAGATGTAACTTGTGAAAGTACTGAAACTAACTTTTAAAAGTCATGTCCTTTTCAGGCGGGGAAAAGTAATGTCTTCTTCCTCAAGAAAGTTGGCAGCAAGTTCATGACGGTGTTATCAACTATGGCAACACTTGAGAATATTGAGTCTTGTCTAAGATTAATTTTTTTTTGTAGATTAACAAAGTCAAATAACAGTGGTTAACATCTACAACATGTCACTTGTTTCCATTCAAAAAAATGGACCAGCAGTCCCAGACTTTCTGAGCCATACCTCCCTAACAAGAACATTTTCTTCACTTTACCACCCACAAAATGTTTATGTTCTTTAAATCAAGGTGTTTTGTTTCTGCCTAATGGAAATGATACTGAAGATGGTTGGTTGGTCTTAAAAGCAAAGAGAACTTGCATCATCTTAAAAAACCTGAACTATCTGAAGACCCGTTTGGTTTAAACAATGCATTGAGCACGGCATGTGCTTTGTGAGATCCAAGATAATGTAAATTAATTTTCCACACTAAATGACAATATTAAGTAGTAAATACAAGTTTCATGAAGAAAATGTGTACAATTAGCCTATGAAGAAGAGGTTTACAGCAAGTTCTATTTTTCTTCCTGTGTGCCCAACAAAAAAAAAAAATCTTCCTTTTTCCAGCCTTGTTCTGGCTCGGCTGGCAGGGACTCACTTCCAAAAACTTTTTCTAGGCACTCACAATAAACTGTCCTCTGCACTCCAGTGAATTATTGAATTCATTTCCTGAAGGGAACACTGCACGCTAAAGCAACTCAGGACGCTGAGTGGTAAATCTCATGCTAGAGTTAGATTAAAAATTTTAGAAAATGTGTGTTCCCCTTTTCACTAAAATCTTTGTGGTCCAAATTATATCAGCACAGATCCTAACAGGTAGAGCAAAGCCAAGCCCATTTACCATCACAGTATATGAAGCACATTGAAAGCTGGAAACTGGGAAATATTTATGTTTGCTGACAAATATCATGAAAAGATTGCTGGTTCATGCGGATGTGAAATAACAAGATGTTTTCAATTTCTTCATTTTTTTTTTTTCACAATAGAAGGGTATTTTCTACCCACCTACAAAAGTGTTCTCCCCTTTTCCTTTACCTCCATCAAATCAGTATTTACAAGATTTAGATATTAATAGCTTTTTTCCAAGCATTTTCCTTGCAACATAATGGAATTAAGGACTTTCTTAGAACAATTTATAAGTAAATAAGAAATAAAATTATGAAAATATGTACTGAATTTATTCTAATTCAGACAAAGAAGTGTGAATAAACTCTTCCACTAATATACGAAAAAATATATGTAAATGCAAGGCAGCTTCCTAAACAGATCCACAACTTTTGCAGATTGTGAGATAACTGTTATGTTTCTTTAAGTTATTTTTGATCTACTAGATTAGACATTTCTAAACAGAAATGAATCCCCAGTTTAGACTAATTTCCTCACATCTCTGAACCTATACCACGCGTTTGCTGGGTGATAGGTGAGTGAAGAGTTAACAGTGAAACCAAATTGCACAAACTCTCAAATTGCACAAATTCTCAATTGCACAAACTCTCTCAAAGTGGCAGAAACACCATGGGGAAACATTGGGTGCTGTTCCCAGCAGCCAGGGAGCAAAGTGGGAAGCTTCGTGGAGGCCGGGTGCTTTCGCCTTGCTAAAAACTACAACAACGTCCAGCTCGCTAAAGAACTGACACCTTTGCAAAAGTCGCCTCGCTGACCATGCAAAGAACAGATCCTCTTGTGGACCTTGCCGGGAGGTTCAGGAAACATCACCTCATAAGGAGGACCACAGCACAGGTCTCCTATATTTCTCCTTTAAAGAAATGGCAAGACACTACTGTTTGCTGGCTAAGATAGGATATATTTTATAATTTTAAATTAAGAAAATGAAAACACACAACTGCTTTTTCTTTTTTAGTAACTTTCGTTGATGATTTATGAACCATTTCCTCCTCTCTTAGAGTCACCAAGAAGTGCCAAATTTGAGAATTATTTCAAGGGCTTCAATGTAATGCTTTGCCTTATTGATCAAAACCAAGAACTCTAAAATCAATACATAGAATGGCAGACTGATTTAATGGACCTTAATACATACCATATTCCAGTGTTTTATTAGGGACACTCTTTAACATGATACATTTGACAGTTTGTCTTTTCTATCTTATTAGAAGATAGATTGTCACAGTAAGGACAGGCTAGACAAGTATTTTAGAGCCTTGTAGGTGCTTTACAAAGTAATTTGGTCTTACAGCATTTGGAGCTGTAAGATCTTGCTGCATTCTGAAGAAGCTTTGAAAAAGTTTAGTAAGAGCACCATACTATCACTTTCCACCAAAATTTAAAAAATCAGTAAAGTAAAAAATGTCAGGAAGTAGATGGTGTGATGGAGTGAATTTTTAGCAAGGACAAAAAGGAAGAGGGAAAGGAATTACACTGTAGTCCTAAAATGTTGCCTGTATCCTGGAAAGCACCAGGAAGCAGCTGTCAGACATCTAGTACATTATTGCCTACTAAAATTACAAGGCAAAGAAGAAGCAGAACTGCTCTATTACCTTTGCCTTGCATGGTAATGGAGGAGAACTGAGTAAAGATTAGCTGACGGCAGAGGCATCCCATCCACAGCACAAAAGCAAGGCCCAGTTCTCCTTTCCAGGGGTACCGGTTTCAAACACACCACTTCTCTGTACTCCTGTCTATCATCTTCACACATAGATACCATTCATTACAAACTGAACTGTGAGCTGAAGGAGGCTTTTATTTTACTTATTCTGGAACTCAGCATCAAATGAAAAAAAAACAATCAGCTATTAGAAACATGTAGCTATATTAGCTGGCATCATGCCTCAGGAACACGTAAGAATCTTTTTCTCATATTTCTTCAGGCCACAGCTCCCTGCTTCCCTGCCACTCCTCTTAAGCCCTCCAGCTGATTTAAATTCTAGAAGCCCCAAGAAAACTCATTTGGTTCTAAAGCCTTGTTTTCACAGCATGGCAGGCAGGCAGGATGCACCAGGGAGGGATACTGCAAATGCAGAAGCAATCAACAGATTTAGAGAATTTGTTTTGCCCATTTGCAAAAGTTCCCTTCAATCATCTGCCTCCATAGTTGGAAGAAAACAAAGAAACAAACAAAGAGGCTCTGATGCTGCTCAGCTCCTCTCGGCCTAACAACACAGACAGCTTCTCAAGTTATGATCAGTTCAGCCTGGCCCATAGTAGCATGGGCCCGCTTTCCCTCTTCACTGTACAAAGGAATACCCTAAAGATTAGATTTGTTTCTTTCTTCAGCGTTTCTGTCTAAAGTGATCAAATTATCTTTTTGCCTCTATGAACACAAGCATAGTGGAAGTGCAGACATGAAATTAAGCTTGAGGCACAGAATTAGAGAGCAAGACTCCTCTCTGAACAGAAAGAAGCCTAAATTAGTTCAGATTTCAAATTAGTTCTTCAAAACCACATAGTTTTGAGGAATTAAATTCTACAGGTGCAGTGGAGCAGTTTTGCTGTTTCCTGAATAGCTGCAGTTAATAATTTAAAACTCTTACATTGCGATTATGTGCTTTTGGTAACTATCACTTACACTGAAATAACCATCTCTTAACACAAGACCAGGGAAAAGAATTAACAATCCTACAATGAATAATTATGATAAAAGAAATAAAAAATCTTTTGAGGAAATGGCTCATATGGGAAAGAATATTTCCAGTACCAGTCTTGTGAGAGTGTTCATAATTGGTCCATGTTTAAGGAAAGATTGTTAAGAGGATTTTTGTGATAAAAGGTACATGTGAAGCTCACAGGGAAGAACGCAAACTGAAGAGCATATGTGCATTTTTGTTTGCCCCCAGGACCGTAGATTTGGAGCACAGCTGCACTTAAGCTCCTCCTAGTCAAATAGACCTGTGCTCCCAGGTGGCTGGAAAATCCTCATCTGTCACAGGGACCAATGGGCAAAGGCTAATCTTGATCAACAATATTGAATCTGTCCTTAGAAAAATCATTCATTAAAAGAATAAATAAAAAAAGACTCCAGATTTCTGGGATACAGTCAGTAAACACACTCATTTTACCATTAATTTTTCCGGACATACTGATAAGATGAGTGCATGTGAACAAGTGTGTACATAGGAGATATTTTTTGTTTTAGTTCATAAAACCAGAGATTTTATATATAAAAAATGTATAATTGATTGTTATAAGTATAGAATATTTGTACATTTATCACATATATTTTATGTTACTTCCACTCAGTATATTGCTTTCTATCAAATGAAAACATTCTTTCTGGTTCCGAGCTTCTTTTACAGGAGAACTGCAAACAGAGTTTTACCAAGCTCTGGATTTGCATTCAGGAAATGCAGCCCATGGCACAATAGGGTTAGTCATAGCATAGCAACTCCCAGGGTATATTTGCAAAACAGGAACAAGATCAATGATGAATATCCATTTCCATTCTCCATCATTTTCCTCTTTGTTTAAATTCGCTTTTTTTTTTTTGGCACAAAGTTGGACATTGTTTTTGTAAAGCAAGATTGCACCAACCAAATAAGTATTGTTTCAGTTCCACCAGATTTTTCCCTCAGAAAACTTCTGTATGAGATAACTTGAAGGCTAAAGCCATATATACTAGTCGGTGATGTTTCAAGAAATTCTCAGATGTGGAAGTGCTGTTTCTTCAGCAAATAGCATGCATTTTAGATGGACTATAAAATATTTATACATATTTCTTCATCAGTTTTATTCCATATCAATCTGTGGTGTGTACCTTCTGAACAACTAAAAAAATGAATATACAAGAAAATACTAAATCTAAATTAGAGAAACTAATTCAATAAACTACAGTCAAATTGCAGGAGGCATTATAAATCCACACCATAAAATTGACGTCAAGGTTTTTGAGGACTCAAAAAAACCCCTCATCAACTGCCAATTACAGGCCAGATAAAATCCCGGTGGGCGCCGCGGGTAGAGCATTCCATCACGGAAAAACCCTGTTGCCGGCGTGAAATGAAACAGATGCCACTACCAGAGCCGAAGACTCGAACTGCGGCAGCAATTACAGCAAGAGCTGAACGGGCAAAGGCAGAAGCACAGACATTTTCGCAGTTAAGTGGGGGAGCTTCTCCCCACTGTTACCACCCAAGGTCACAAACACACCGTTTTGGCAGTTCCTTGGGCAGCCTTCAGTTTATTCATGAAACCAGTGATCAGTCTAAGAAGTTATGGAACAGCCAGTGTCAATTAATTACTCAGCCCAAGTCTGCACAGGCAGCACATCCTTTTTTAACTGTTGGTTTATCAGTGGGGAGCAAAAGATTTTCAGGACTAGAACAGTCTTATAATTCACATAACTAACAGAGAATTAATAGCAGGAGAAAAAAAAAGGACTTCATCCAGCATATGACTATATAATTACTAGGTTACTTCATGAAGATAAACAAACAAAAATCCCTAAAAAAAAGGTTTCTTACAGGTTTGCAATAAATGATATAACCAGTTCTAGCCAGATACAGAAATGCCAGTGCAGGATGTACCTTGCAGTCCTGTGAATTTATACTTATTCTAAATAAACAGAGCCAGGGATCATGCTTTTCCCCTGACACCAAGCAGCGCTGCAGGCATCTATTCAGCTGAAATCTCTTTCCCTACAGCGCTGTTCCATGGGAACGGTGCTGGGAGAACAGTCCCCAGCCTGTGCCAACCACCCCTGAGCCATCCCGGGCACTATGTGACAGAGGGAACTGTTTAATTCAGGTTAAAACCTTACCAGGATCTGTGCTCACAGTTAAACAGCAGAGATGAGAGGGAGACAGGCCTCAGCCCCAAGGTCTGGCTGTCCTTCAGATTACCAGGACATATCACCTGACTGTTATGCCATAGCAAGAAGGAATAAACAGAGGTTTCAACCACTAGAAAACAAGAATATTGACAAGAGACCACAGGCCCCCACTATCCCTGTGTCATGTCAAAGAGCAAACCCTGTGGCACTGCTGATTTCTACCTTGCTGGAGAGACAGAGGCAAGGCTGCTATGAAACTAATTGTCTTACCCTGTCCTCTCCGTTAATCATTTACTCAGGACTAGATGCATCTTAAACCATCATTATCAGAAGTGATTTCTAAGTAGAGTCAGTTTAGAAAGTAGAATAGAGAGACATAGTCTAAATAGTAATTTTACATTATAGCTACAAGAAAAAAATATTTGGTTCTAGTTATGGAAACACATTTTATCACTATCCTCTGAGAGCATACTCTTTGTAAAATGTAAATAACATCATTTGAAATTATTTAGTCAGGTTTTGGATTTGCCTCACTAGTTTCCACTTTTCAGCAGATGCCTACAAAACATGAATTATTCTCCTTACTGACTGCCTGTGCCACAAGGGATAATAAGAATCAAATCCCCTTCTCGCCCATCAGCATAGGTAGAATGCCAGTTTGGATGCAGCCTCTCACAATTCTTCCTTTGAAGAGTTCTATGAAATCGAGCTTTATGACTTGAAGAGTTCTATGAATCGAGCTTTATGACTTGTTTCCATAACATTCTTCATGAAAAAAAGTCTAAAAAATAATTCCCACAGTATTCTTCTATCAAAAGATTATTTAAATAAGTCACAGAGTAGCTGAGGGACCTCTGCAGATCATCTGGTCCAACCGTAAGGCTCAAACCAGGGTCACCTGAGCCAATTGCTCAGGCCCACGACCAGTTAGGTTTTTGAGTAGATTTGGATCCAGCACTCTAGAAATGGTCTCATCAGTGCTGAATAGAGAGCATCAGTCACCTCCCTTGACTTACTGGCGATGGTACACATTCAGTGATGAACATTACTCTGCATCAGGCAAATTAAGAAACCTACAGATTAATTTTTGAAGCAATAATTACCTCCTCCTCTTTGCAAAGAGGAGGCTACCCTAAAGTCGCTAGGTCATTAAACACTACAAGAGCTCAAATACATCACTCGTCCCATCTCCTACAGTGATCCAAAAACTACTGCTAGAATCTTAATCTGTAGCAGTCTGCTCAGTGTACAGTTTTAAATATTCAACATTTCACTTTTTTCAGTGCTATGATTGTGAACACTATTTTTATCATTGTGAATCATGAATGTGCTAAGACATATCAGCCAAGATGCTTTATTTTGGGAAAATTATCTCTAAAATTAAAATTTATCCAAATTGCAGGCTGGAGGTTCACTCATCTGTTGCTCTAGACATGCTAATGAAATGCTGATTAAGCTACAAAATAGACTCGCCGAAATTTCTTGAAGGTGTGAGACCTGAGAAGATGTGAGATACAGCATAGCCAGCCCCGTGACTTCACTGAATAATTCCACAGAGTATAAAGTGGTAAGTGGCTCTGGTTTGGACTGTGACTGCAACTCATGAGGACAGCTCTGGGGGTATAGACAGACCTTCACTCCCAAAGTAGCTGAGATACAGAAGAGATTACCTGCATATCTCCACAACATTATTACTTTCTAAGTGTGAATTTATTCAATTCAAAATGAAACAATATTTACAAGAAAGAGAAGCAGAAATAGCAAAGCACTCCAGTTTAGGCTTTTACAGTTAGTCCACAGATTTGGCATTGTTTTCATAAACAGCTGAGTCAGCAGCTGTGAAAGGAAAATAATCTCTAGACTGGTGTTCAAGCCTTGTTCCAGCTGCACCAGCTAACATGAAGGTGGCATCTACATTCACCCCTTATTTTACCTAACCACTCCTCCAAGACAGCTAGGCATGGGGTCCACATATATGAGGACTGCTTGGAGCAAAAGAAGAAGCTTTAAGTTTACTAACTCAGTCCTTATTCTACCAGACAGAGAAGATCTGTTGCTAGAAGTTACTAATATACAAGGGCTGCAAAAAAATTTTTACTTCTCATGTAATGGGAAGCAGTTAGGATCAAACAGAAGATGGAATTGCATTTTATGTAACTGTAGCAAACTAAGCAAGTGCAGGCACCAAAAACTGGGAAGCAGGAGTTCCAAGTCCATGGCAGGTTTGTTACCAAATCCACCACAGGATTTGGTAATGTTAATATCCTGGGCTGGTCTGAGCATCTGCAGCACACATGAGGTGAAAACAGCTGGGTCCCAAGGGAACAGCTCCATCAGTAGGATTTTTAAAGCATGAGTTGTTCAGACCTGGTGTCTGTTCATAATGTAACCCAGCAGGCCTAGAGAGCACCTTTAGACTTGTCAGCTGATGGAATCCTACTTAAGATATGAAGGCCAAATCATTTCAAGAACATATCTACTAGGAAGTTATGAATAAAAATAAACAGCAAAAGGTTTAGATAGAAACTTATTTTTTAAAAAAACGCTTTGAAAGGTATACTTTCCATTTTGTGTTTCTTGGGAAACCCAAATTCTAATTTAGAGCCAGAAGCAGAAGTTTTAAGATTTCCTGTGAAAGGAGCAATGAAAGGATTACTAAGGATACATCATAACAAATGACATTTATTTTTAGAAATTGATTCTTAAATCCAGCTGTATTTCAGCATCACTGAGCCTGAAAAAAAACCTGAAAGCCTGGAAAACTGCTCCACTCATTACTAGACTCTTTTATACTCCTAGAGGAGATGTTGCTCTGGACATCCTTATGAGGTGATCTTTCCAGAATCTTCAGGTGAGATCCATAAGAGGATCTGCTCGTTGCACAGTCAGCAAGGTGAGGTCTGCAAAGGTGTCAGTTCGTTAGCAAGTTGGGTATTGCTGCAATTTTTAGCCAGGCCAGATCTCCCAATCTCCACAAGGCTTCCAACTTTCCTCCCTTGCTGATGGTGACAACACCCAATGTTTCCCCATGTTGTTTCTGCTACTTGGGCAGAGTTCCTGCAGTTCAATAGTTTCATTACTCTTTACTTTGAAGGCTTGAAATTTTAGAGAAAAGAGAATGAAAATTCTGACTTTCTAAGCCATATATATTCCTTCCAGATATGGAAAAAGAGGATTTGAGCAGCAAGGTACCTGTCACAAACTGCATGTTTTTAACAATAAATGCTCGAAAAACGAAGTGTTTCTTCAAAATATAAGAAGAGTTGGAGGCTGAGAATTCAAATGTATTTTAATGACCAATATAATACTCCTATCTCAGGAACAGCTGGTGTATACATGTCATTGTCATCCTGCTTTGAGCTAGGATTCTTGCAGATTTAAGTGACAGTGTTATTAAATTTATGAAGAAAGCTCATATCAAATTTCTTAGCTGGAAGTAGAACCTACTTAGAATATATTTGCAAAATTACTGTAAAAATATTTTGAAGCTCTTAAATTAGCTGCAACTAACCTAGCAGAAGAAAGTCTGGTTTTCATGTTATTTTAAGAAAAATGTTCTACAGAGAGTTAGCTACAAAGCTTAATCATATTTCTTTTTTCTTCTTTCCTTTCCTTTTTGAGGGACTCCTTACATTTTAACGATGATTACCTGGAAACAGAACTTAAAAAACCTCCTGTAGCTTCAGAATTTCAGTTCAAAATTAAAAGGCATATTGGAAAACTACGTATAAAAACACTCAACAGATGAGAAAATCATTCAGAATTATCTGTAACCATAGTAACTTTCCTTCCCCGAATTTGCACAGAAAAAAACCCTAACATACTGTAATGCCATGCAAATTTATCTAATAAAAATGTCTTTCTGAGAGACTTAAGTCATGACCATTTAAACATAGTATGAGCTGTACTGATTTAATTTAGGTTAGTTACTTGAGTAAAGGTCTTGTTGACTAACCCTAAAACACAATACACTATTTCTTAACAAACTCATCCTTTTTAGAGTATATAACATCAGATTCATCACAATGCATAATTCCAGTCTTCCAATTCCCTCTAAAACTAGAGATTTTTCAACACTTTTTTTTCAATATTATTAATCATTAATTAGTAAAATGACTTCCTCCTCCTATGTAATAAATACTTCTGCTGAGTCAGGTTCTCTAGGAACTAGTCCCTTTTAACAAACACTGCAATGCTGGATCTAATACATATTTGAAATAAAATCTTAAAAGATTCATGTACTTTCCTTATATTATACATTGATTTATTAAATATGTTTGCGTTACCTTGCAGTATAGGACATGAATTAACTAAAGATGATAAGAAAATTCTCCTTTTTAAAAAAAAGTGACCATATGTCCAATATATATATACAAGACTTCAATTTAATTTGGATCTTCCTAGAAATACAACATGGTCTATTAAAAATAT
Source organism: Nothoprocta pentlandii (assembly GCA_013398315.1). NCBI lineage: Eukaryota > Metazoa > Chordata > Aves > Tinamiformes > Tinamidae > Nothoprocta > Nothoprocta pentlandii. Next base: position 3,931,253 of record VZSG01000005.1, read on the forward strand.
CATTTGAAAGGATACTACAGACCAGCAAAAAATACCGTGAAGGATGATAACATGCCTTAATGCAGTATTGAAACTGTGCGTGTCCGCACAGAATTTCATGAACTCCATGACTGTCCAACTAGACCCAGTTAGATAAAACTTTCTAATTCAGCCTCCAAGTAATGCACACATATTATTATCATCATTTTTAAGTCTTTTTGCAAGACACTGAATTAGCCCAGATAGATACGCTCTAGGACTGATCTTGTTCCATGTGAACTGAAATGCTTCAGTGAAGGAATGCCAAAATCTGGTAAGAACCATACATATCTTGGGATGGCAACATTTTTCTGAACATTATATTGGAAACATTTAACTTTTCTGTCCATACAAAAGGAAAACAGCAAACTTAAGGAGAAAATACCAGAGTTTCCTACAGTGCATCTACAAAGTTTGGGTTTTTTTTTTTTTTTTTTTTAATCTGAACTGTCTTTATGCTCAAGATTGCATAAGAACATAACATTATTTCCTAATATGCCTGCCAAGTAATTAGAGCTGTCAATTATATTTCACAGTTTTTAATGGCCTAGGGAAGCTATAACTTCACAACATTTTGTCCTAAAAAGTTATTTAAGGACTGCTATATCCAATTTGGAATCAGAAGGGCCAAAACCCAAACAGACTCTTGTGCCCAAACAACCGAGATGAAAGATACACTTGTATTTGAAGACCACAAGGTGAAACAAATAGAGGGCAGGTATGCTACACAATGAGTCTCAATCAGTGGCAATATTAAGAGTACATAAAACTTCAAGAAAAATAGCAAAAAGAGTATTTTTCCAAAATACAATCTTCAAAATTATCCCTCTACCTTGTTCTCCTATATCCCCTGATATTCAGTGAAGATAAAAGAGGGCTTTAGAACACAGAAGACAAAATTTACCTAGATGAATACCAGAAAAGTACTTGATTTCACTGCAGATGGTACCAGAGTTGGTTTAGCCAAGATAACCCACTCATATTTCTGAGGTGCATAGGACTTCACTAGGCAGTCAGCCATATCTACAGCTTCCAGGTTAGCTGCACAAATGTGCATCTGAGCATCTTGGCTTCTTATTTCTAAGCAGAACTTGACTCTCAACTAAAGTCAAGGAAAATGTAACCTATAACTTTCCACACAGCAAGAGCTGCTAGGGTATCGTTACAATACTGTGTTCCCAGTTGGAAGCAAGCTTAGAAGCTGTAGGTGCCCAGCCTTATGGACCTCCCTTCCACAGCACATCTACCAGTTATACAGCACTGCTCCTCACAGCTGCAGAGTAATAGGGGTGACTTCACTGCAAACAGAAACTCCTGCTCACATCATTTTAGAATGATCTGTTGTAGAATTGTGGGTTTTTTAATTCTTGCTTTAATTTTTAAAATAATCATTAATTGTAAGTTGATCTCATGAATGAGAAATAAAGCATTCAACCACCACGGACACCCTTCAATGGCTTTCCAACTATGTGTGTTCGTGTACACCTGCGTGCACATGTAGGTGTGTTACCCATATCACAGTAGACACAGTCATGGACTAGGAATCCTTTATAAAAGATCTGGTAAATTACTGATGTTATAAACAAAATATTCAAAACCTTAGCAGTAGCTTACTCCGGACAAAATTTCCTCTTTCTAGAAAGCCAAAGCACTAACAACAGTAATGGTATTTTGTTGTATAATGGTTTTCTGTTTTGATTAACAAAAATACAATTCTAAAATCACTAGGAATTCATGAAAATCTTTATCTTTGCTAGACATTAAATCAGAACCAGTCTCCCATAACCAAAGGAATGATTAGAAGCCCAGACAGACATAAAAGCTCAAAGGTGAGAAGATGAAACCTCTACATCCTATCTTCAACAAAACAGAAAAACAGCATGCTCAGGTATCACCCAAAAGGCAATTGGCTATAAGCAGTATTTTTCATTTCCTCATTTAATTCAAGAGAAAAAAAGTAGTAGTTTAAATGAGTAGTATCTTGCCAGACCAGAAATGTGCTACTATAACATGCTACTGACAAGTGACAGTAATAGTGAAAAAGAATCAATACTCTGTTTTTAAGAAGTCCGTACTGCAAGGACTTCTTCTGGGGATGCTAGCAGAATGGCAGGAGTCCTGTCTCGACCAGTGCGACCATGATGCACACGCTTATTGGGGAATAATAAGCAGACATTGAAGCAATGTAATCTGCTTAACCAGTGACGCTTCCTTCATTTTACAGGAGCCAGTGCAGACAGAGCAATCCAGATATGTGTGTGCTGTATCAAGCCTCTGCCAATTTTAGTCAGGCCTGCTATCCATCTATAATACCACAAATGATCACACCTTGAAAACAGCATATAGACAACCGTAATGCCTCTGAAGGACGAACTGCTATTAAAAACATGAGAAAAGAAATTGAAGGTCCATGGTCAGCATTTAAAAATTGCCTGCTCCTTCTGTTCCAAGTGCTATATATTTGCATTCTCCATTCACACGTTTAAATATTATTTACAATTCTACTTTGCTTTCTACTATTTTTTTCTGCAAATACTACTGCAAAACCTGGCTGCCTGCTTCTGCCACTGCTGCTTGTGCTGCTCCTCTAGATTAAGTGACACACAAAGGCTCTCATGAGCCTTTCCTTGTTCCTTAGCACAAGGGCAGACTAGTCCCATATTCAGAGGATCAATCTTGCCATCCTGCATGAGTCAGTTCTTTCAAAACAACAGAATGTGGTGCAGAGACAGGCCAGGCATATTTCATACTGCCTCCTTTATATAGCAGTGGTCTAGCTTGTAGCCGTCACTGGGCCAATCTTCATTTCCTTAAGAGCAGATCTGAGCCCTGCAGAGAGACTAGAGTGACACTTGTGGGATGGCTGCCCTGGAGGCCTAGGCTGACTGCCAGCGGCTGAAGAATTTTACAGTGTGGAAAGTCACTGTTGTGCCCCTCAACATCTGTCCCTACATGTCATCTTCTGAGCATATTTGCTCATCAAGGAACAGATCATTGCTGTGTTTAATGCATCCCGTGCAACCCTCCCCAAGCCCATTCAGCAGAGCATGTCCCCCCAGCCCCATGGCTCAGCTCTGACAAGGCCCAGCTGCATGTCTTCAGCCCCAACCTCTGAGAATATCACCAGCTTGGGAGAGAGCTGTGAGAAACAGCAGAAAGAACAGAAAAATTACACAGAAAGAGACTGTGGATACTGGATCATTAGTTACTCAAGAATTCGAGAGGGAAAACAGATGTAGAAATGTGTAAAATCCCCCTAAAGAAAATAAAATAAGGAAGTAATTGACAGTTGGCCAAGCCAGCCTTCAGATCACTAGTTTTGGCAGATTTGGTGGATTAGTAGGAGCAGCTTAGTAAGGATCCGTTTCTGGGAGCAGCAGAGGCCCACTTCTCCAACTGACACCTGCCTTGCCAGCAAAACCTTTCATATATCTTTGCAGGGTGATAAGCCTACTTAAGCTTAGCCTAATAACTCATTAAATCCATTTTTAATATGTATTAGCTAATAAATAATTTCATTACATTTGCAAGCTGAACAGATCTTACTTAAAAGAGTTTACTTGCACATGACTGAAGGTGCCTGAACATGGTGACCCACAAGATCTGTAATAGATCAATTCCTGATGCAGGCAGCCTCCATCCTTTGTACAAAAAGCCTGAAACTGAAATGAGGATTACTTATTTGTAATTTACTGTAATTTGTGGAGACTTGAACTCTCCAGCTCAGACTTTTTTTCTGCATAGAGTCTAATGATTTGAACGTAGAAATAATCACTCACCAGAATGAAAAAAAAAAAAAGAAAAAAGAAGAAGAAAGCCTAGACTTCTTTCAGAGGTAAACTTTGTGGTGGGGTCCTTCAGAAGGGGCTGTTTATGGAAACAGGAAGATATCCAAGATGTAGATGCATTGAGGGAGGCAAGAAAAGCATTTCCAATCTGTCAAAAGAGCATTGAGTCCAAGGCAGATACTTGGGCTTCTGTACTATGAACTTCGTAGAGAGTTGTAACTAATCTGATGGTTCTATTAAAAGGAATAAGGGGAAGACTTCGAAATGAAACTGTTGTCTAAAAAGAGAAAAGGAAGAACTTGAAGAGGAAAGTGCTAGCATAGAAAAAGAAAAAATAAGGATAAATGATGCAAAAAAAGGAAGGGATTTTCTAAAGGAAGAGGAATGGAAACTTAATGTCTAGCTGAGGGAAGAAAAAGGAAAACAATCTGGAGCGGGAAAGAAAAAGAAAGCTATAATGCTGAACAGTGTGTTTTCACCGAAGACAGTCTTCCTATGCTGCCTCAATTACGAAGAGAGTCTAGGCTGAACATGACAAACAGCACAGAAAACATAATAGAAATTTGAGCTAAGGAGGTGCATCATTGGTTGAAAGAGTCTGAAGCAGCTCTAGCAGTATTATGAAGGATGTGCCATACTGTGAATCAAGTCATTCAACATGATGGAAGACAATTCAGTTCCTGAAAAAAAAGTGATGCAGGATGAGCAGGACATACAGAGCACAGAGCAGGAGATACCAGCCTTTGTGACAGGGATAGGGATAATTGTCACAATCCAGATCATTCTGAACTGGATCTACAAGGTTACCCAGAAGATGCTTTCTCCTCCTCCAAAGAGAGGAAGCATCAGTAAGACTCCTCAGAGTAAACATAAAAACTCATGACAACAGGAATTAATGGCACAAGCAAACTGATTTATCCCCGAATTAAGGAAGAGTTGTAGCTCCTGAATTACAGTATTGATGTATAACAGATAGTAGAACTCTCAGAAATACTAGGAATTATGAAAGCCCATAAAGCTTTTTCCAAGTATCAGACATTTTTGTAGATAAATTTGACACCATTATTATATTTCATGTGTGTTATATACAATTATTATGACATGGCCTGAATATTATAAAAACATCAAGCCTATTGCACCTATAATGCAGCTGCTAACAGAACAACACATAAGTGTACTAGATGACTATACTATACATAATATAAAAGCCTTTAAACGACACCCATTTTTAAAAAACTAAACTTTTTCTTCAAATTTGATATTATGTTTATTGCTTCATGAGAAAAAAATACTGTTGCTTTTGTTCTAGAGAAGAGTGACACCTCCCAACAACCCTTGTTTAAATGTCAGCTGCTGTGCCAAACGAGTCTAGAGGACCCTTGAGCAGGCAGTACTTAGAGGATTTGAAAGTAAGACTAAAATAATCAGAAATGATACCTAGGAATCCTGAACAAAGCTATTGTCAGCTTCCTTTCACTTAAAGGAAATATCCAATTCTTTTTCAGTTTAGGAATTATTATGATGCTCTAAGTATGTAATTACTACCCATTTCATGCATTGAGTTCTTCTTCACTTCTCCTGAGCACTGACTGGGAATTCAGAAGCTTTTAATATCTGGGTTAAAATAGATGGAGAACTATAGCTTACTTTTCAGCTACCTGCATATCATTAAATTATATCTCTCCATATTTAAAGATATTGTCCTTCTCCCTTGATGAGTTATTTAAGCTGCTGCCCAGAAATATGCTTTGAGAAAAAAATAAAAAAAATGAACAGGGTTGTACTACTTTACACAGTGATCATTCCTGTGCTGTTAAAAATACCACTAAAAAAAGACTAGCGATACAATTACTAGTTAGAAAATTGTCAAGAACTCTGTTCTGAAATAAAATTGAGACCATCCAAAATTTCAGGCATAAAATACTTGCTCCATAATAGCTGACATGTCACTTAGAAATCCAAGTTCATAGCGTGTTTTGCCTTACTCAGAGCACAAGTCCTCTGGGATTTAGATTCAAGGTATTGCTGCTCTGCACATCTCTTATTCATGCTCTGTCCTGACTCACAAACTGAAATGTATGATTATTCTTCAGAATTTCTGCTTTATACACTTCAAAATCCGCATGGACCACAGACTCTCTTTCACTCTTTTACTACATCCTAGTGCCAGGTCTCATTTTCTTTCCTTATCAAAGCAAAAGTTCTGTGTGTCCAGCTAGCTGTTAATCAGATTTTGGTACCTAATGTTTCTCAGATTTCTGCTAAATAGTATTTCCAAATAGTAAGATCCAAAAAAAAAACCAAAACAAAACCAAAAAAACCCTCACTCCTGCCATTACAGCCCTGTAGGAATAGAGAAAGTTTCACTAAGCACTTTTTATTAATATTCTTTTTGCATTTACATGAAAATTTGATTTTCCCACATGCTTCCTGATAAATGATAAATGAAGCTTTTGACGTCCCAGTTTGGAAGTAGCTAATGTTAGAATTCCAAGAGGACCTGATTAGAAAAATAATAATAAAAATCCCTTTGTACTTATGCCAGATGTTACAATACAACAAAGCATTCAGAAGTGATAAAATGCATGTAAGTTTTTAAGCAATATTCTACCATCTTTTCCAACAGTGACAGCACCTCTCTGCACATGACAGAACATTACAGCTGAAAGCGAGGTGAAGGGACAATTTATCTCAGGAAGCTTGCCACCTGTGTATTTACCCATATGATCAAGTGCTCCTTCAGTAAAACCTGAATCTTTGCTCTTTCAGAAGCACTCAACTTCCAGTCACATGGAGGCTGAGCAAATGAAACAACAGCCACTTTGTAGACACTGTATTTCCAGCTTTCACATTAAGGAGCACAAGCTATTATTTTTGCTCTCTTGTTTATTCTGTTACTATTGCTGCTTTTGAAAAATGAAATGCAATGTCAGTTGTTTTAAAGGCAGAGACTGGTGATTCATACAGGCATACACTGTATTCTGCACACCAGTATGACTGATAAGCTACAGCTGCTTTAAAATTTAGGATGTTAATGTATGTTTCTTTCACAGATTTCAACAAGTCCTATAAGATGCTAAAAGCATATGCTCTTCAACTAATTTTGGCACTCAGATAATGTGATCTTTTTTTAGAATTCAATAAAGGACAGTCTTTGCACAAAGGTTATTGAAATTTCAGAAATTCAGAATAAACAGATGAAGCTTATTATTGGGTTGTATTTGCAGAATTCAAATATGCAGGAATATGAGATACAGACTCAGAGACCCCAGAGTAAGAATACAGAATTGAAACATTACCATTTGAAATATTGATTATCGCCTTCCAAAGCCTTACCTGTGCACCTGGATCCACAGGATCACAGGATTGTTGCACTGGGTAGATCACAAGGCATGACTCCTGACTAGCACCTTCCCTGCAGTGCTGGCCGTATCGGGTGCTTGTAAAGCCTCTATCCCAAAGGCCTTGTCAAAGCCAGCAGAAGAAATTGCAAATAATGGACGAGTAACTGGTGATTGAACTTTGAAAGGAGACCAGGCCTAGGGATCTCCTCTGGGACCTGTGCTAACACTGGGGGTCCCAGTCACAGATCTGAAGGTCTGTTCCAGATGTGTAATTTAAGAGTCACTGCATGGACGTCCTCTATTAGCTTTGCTTTCAGTTGTTTATGGAGCCTAAAGTAACACAAGACCAGGCACAACCTTATATTGTGTTCTGGATTACAGGCAGATAAAAAATTAACCTAATAGTTTTGAAATACTATGTTCTCCTGTTCTGCAAAAATGAAGTAAATCTGCAGCACTTCCTTCACCTGAGGGAGGACCATGTCAGAGACTAGCATGATGAACATGTGGATAACCCTTGGCTATTTCAGATGACAAAAGAAAAAAAATCTGTTTTAAATTTGACTTTATAGAACATTAATAATAATTTCCCTCCAGGTAGCAATTCTCTTTTGAGACAGTTCTTTATATGCTTTGCTGCTCTAGACCTAGTCTCTCTGATACAGGTAATTCTTAAATGGCAATGTACCATATGGTAGCTGTAAATCCAGAGAGATGGGGAAATGGGGCCTATTGCACTATTTTAGGTTAGAGAAAGGGTCATTTATCTTCTCAATTAAATATCAGCTTTGTGGGACTTTTTAAAAATATTTCTGTTTTTCTTGCATATTTGTTCCTTCCTCATTGCTTCACTGTATTTACCTTTATGACTGTAAATATTCTTATCTTTGTAAATATTCTTGTCTTTGAAGTGTATTTAAGTGTATCCTACTCAGCTGAACTAAGAGATTGTTATGCCAGCTAATCAAGCTTCTAGTCATTGGCAATTTGGGCCCATCTGGGGACAGCTCTTAAACACCTTCTAGGTGCTTTGTTTTGCTTTCCATGAGTGCGGCCAAAGAAGGCCTAGAGCTAGATGACTTTTGAAGACTCCTTCACCATGCGTGAACCTGTGGCTCTAACAATAAGCAGTCCTTACCCAAACATTTCTAAACATATTAAGGCTTTATATATATTTTGAGATTTCAGTTAGGCTTCACAGCCTGAGTATGGTTTGTGCTATACATCCAAAGAGTTGTCTAAGAAAATCTTGCAGTCTAAGAACATTTTAAATATACCGTACACAAGGCCAGCAAAACTGCATATGGGCATGGACAGTTGCATGGCAACAATGGTCAAAGCAAATCCAGGCATGACCACAACATGTATTAGCTCTTCTAACTTTCAAAGCACAGAGAAGTTGTCAAATACATGTTGTTTACTTTGTTGCATTCCATAAGTAAAAAGTATAGAACTGAAGCAGAATTCTCCTAATAGTTAAATACATTAAGGTCCTCTGTTAAATTATTTCTAGTTTAATTTCAACTATAATAGCATTTAAAAAAAGCTTAACCTTTTGAAAATATATAAATCTATGAACCATAAAATATTATGATTTCATCTTAGCAATATTCCATTTTCCCTTTGCATATAATTCACATAGAGAAGACTTCCATTTTAACTACTTTTAATCAGGAAGGGAAGCATTTCCCTTTAGGAGAAAGAAAAACAGTAGTTTAATAGTATAGAAACACTCAAGGCCATTGTATGCAAGCCCTGTCAAGCTTCAACATACAAGCTTCAACATAATGCTGTTGTTGAGATTCTACTTTTAACAACCTCTGTGACTCCGCAGTAATGTTATCTTGCAAAACAATCCAGATTCCTATCAAAAATGCATAAGGATAAAGTTCAGGAGAAGTCGAATAGGAAAGAAAACTGATATAAAGGAAACACTTCACACAATCATTCAAAATTTAGCCAGAGCCGGTAGAGATATTCTGGCTATTCTCTGCTGGTTTGATCTGATCAAAACAATGAAAAGTGGACTTGTGATGAATTCTTAAACACACTGGAGAGAGCAGCCAGAGAAACATTCCGATGTGCAAGTGAAGAGTTGACAGTAAAACCCGAATTGCACGAACTCTGCCAAAGTGGCAGAAATGCCATCAGGAAACGTTGGGTGCTGGCCCCAGCTGCAAGGAAGGGGAAGTGAGAAGCTTTGTAGAGGCCGGACGCTCACTTTACTAAAAATTGTAACAATACCCAGCTCACTAAGGCTGTGGAAGGACTGCCTTGTAAGAACAATCAGTAAAACATCTTCTGGATCAAAGGTATAAAGGCCAGAGTCTAGTATTGATGAGTGAAACCAGGATCAGGAACAACACCTGATCAGACAACACAAATCCTTGGCTAGACCCTCATTATCCCTCCCTGCTCCTTAACCTGGGTTTCTGGGAAGAGGTAACTCCTCGCCAAGCTGAGGTGAAGAAACACTAGAGCATTTTACTGGGACAAGCAGGGTGCTCCATTCAGTTGCCAGTCCCTTATAACAACCTCACCAGCTGACAACAGATTTTGTTATTACAAAGATAAATTAAAATGATTTAAATGATTAATGATAAATTAAAATGATTAAAATGAAGTCCAGTGGTTGCTGCCTCTCTGAATTATTTTATTGTCTCCTTTAATGAGGTAATGCAACACCTTCTCTTTCTAGATGTCATGTTTTGCAATATTCTTGCATAAAAACCCTTAGGAAAATGGGCCCAAGAAGTAAAGGGCAATATTATCCACTAAAACAGAGTGAAACCCACTTAGGAAATAAATCCCGAAAATGAACGACTTCTCTCATTCTGCATCTTCTTCAAAGTGATGCTATGCTAAAATATGATTTTAGCAAGAGCATTGAAGACTCATCCTTCTCATTCACAATGTATAAAGCCACTGCTTCCCAGGTTTTTGTTGCTCCCACAGACCACCCCACACAACAGGCAAGACGGACTCCTGTCCCTCCTCAGGGGCTGCTGCTGTAGCATTCCCCGTGTTCTCTGTGATCTGTCTAAGGTAGCACCAAGGGAAGTTAACCCAAGAGCAGTGCACGTTATTAAACTGAATGTATTCTCAAGGTCACAAACAAAATCAATCCTAGTATGGATCCCTCTGTTGCCTCTATTAACAGGACCAAAACTTTTCCCAGCTATACCTACTATTTCCTGGCAATACTTTTGATTGCGGAGCTCCTGTTGGTTACAAAGCATTGAAAAATCTTTCTATGATGAGAAGCATTAGCTTTAACAGTCAATAACAAAATAATCTGTCTAGTCTTACAACTGCAATTTCAACATTCAGAACAAAGTTTCTCAGATTTGTGATTCAAACTTTTACAACCCCAAATTTGCCAACATTTTATGATCTCCTTTAAATCTGTAGATTTAGAACAGGAAAAGCTTCATTTCATGATTAAAAACACACATAACTCTTTCTTAAGTTTTCAATAACCAGCTGAGCTTTCATCACTTCCAACTGTGTGCCTAGGTGAGATATGGTGAGGAGCTTTCATTTCCTTAGTGGATTTCATTATAAAATTATTAAACCAGAGTTCCCTCCTTCATGGATGAGTGGTACAGTAACCAAAAATCTATATATAAGGCAGGCATCAATGCCACTTCTAAAAGACACTTAGGATCTTTGCTTGAGTCTTTGAAAATACAAATGCAGATAACCATCTTGAAGAGAGAATTCTGGATCCTACACAGATCAAGGTTCCCATCTATAATCCTCATCCAAGTGTTTCTATGCTAGACAGTTTTACATTTCCTGTTAACTAATCCAGGTGACTCTTTGCCAGCATGAAGATACCTCAGAACATACCACCACTGCCCAAGCACTCAAGTACAGAAAACAGCACCTCAGCACCTGAGTCTCCTGGATCCCACTCTGGAATAAGATCCCTGAAAGTTTGGCTTTGTAGCATTTAGCTTGTAAGCTCTTATTGCTTACAGCTGTAAGTTTATAATGCAATTATTTATTTATAATCATTCACAGAAACCTATATGGAACATAATCAGAAACTTTTGCTCAAAATAAACTTTTACTAGATGAAGAATTTCCATTACCTTCTTTTATTACAAGGCAGATTTAAAGTGTTTTCATATCAGCAGCAGTCTACAAGAAAATGGCAGAGAGGAGGGGGACCTACATTGCATCAGTCAAGACACAGTTTAAAGAAACCAAAGGTTGTGTAACCCTCAGTCAGAAAGTCAGATTCTTTCTGACATTGAAAGCAGCATATAATCTTGCTTTCCTTTAGACATCAAAGCAAGACATTTGTTTACTTCATTTAAAATATTTATTCAGAAATGATCTCAGTGCAATTAATCAGCTCCTTCATAGAAATGCATACGTTTCTGACAGGAAGGCAAAGTTGACACATTTATTTCACTTCCAAATAGAATAAGTAATGAACGAAAAGTAAAGGAGAATTAAAGGGTAGTAAATGCTCCCAAAAGGAAGCTTCCTAGGAGAAAATTCTAGTCTTTGAAATTTCTTCAGAAATTAGAAAACTTTAATGAAATGCTTATAGTGTACCGAAGAGGTCTCTTAAAACAAAAACCAAAAAAGGGGGGGAAAAGAAATAAATATGGAAAAATCAAGTACTCTGTTGAATGCATAGAAAAGGTAAAAATCATTATGCTCTCAGAGCAGCACAGGAGATTGTTACTCCACATATAGCTCCCCATCTACCCTTCAATGACCTGTTTTGCTGTTTACTAAGGCAAAAATTTTCACTGTCAACTCGATTCTTTTCTTAACTGACTTTCCTAAGTCTATTCCACACAAAGCCCTTTGGTCCATGCCTTAATTACCTTCCCCTCAGGGGGAGAAACTCTAATATTAAACTGAACAGAAGATTTTGTACTTCACTGAAAGCCACAGACTAGTCCCATCTCATTCTACAGGTCTTTTGGCAGAGATAAGTGGGAATAGGCTACAAGGCATTGGCTAACAAGGTTGATGGTGTGCAGGTTTGTTATTGCACTTGTCTAAAGAGCATCACGGCATTACAGACAGCATTTCTTCCTCCCAGCTTAAAAAAAAAAAAAGTCCTCCAAACTGAGACTCCTCAGAAGTCATCTCTGGGGAGAAGCTCTTGAAGGGAAAAGCTGGGGAGCAGGAACCAGCTCTGAGGACTGGAAGTGACCCTGAGTTACTTGGTAGCTCCTTGCTCTCTCCCAGAATGCTCTAGATTGACTAAAATTATGGTAGCAGTCTATTCTGCTAAATTTTGCTTTCCTAAGTGACCCAAGTTTCCACCTTCATTTCTTTCATCTTTGGGACACTTCGCTGGGTATTAACATTGCATCTGTCAACAACAGATTTCTCCTAATCCACTTGTTGAAAGCAGAATGGATAAATACAGATGTTTTCCTTTCAAAGCCTGCTGTCCACATAGTGTGCATCTCATTTTATTAAGGTTTGCTCTGTATCCCTCCTGAAGGATCAACAAAACTTCCTTCTTTCAAACTGCACCATCAGCAGCCAACTCTGAAGAGAGTCTAGAAAGTCAGGAGGTTACCACCCTTCACACCCTCCCCAAGGAGGCTGCTAGAGGCACGATGCATTCCGAGTTAGTGCTGTGTTTTAAATCCTTTTCTAAAAGGTAATTCAATATTATTTTATCAAAAAAGCAACCTCAGCACTACTTGTAGCTGATAAGAAAGACCCAGACTACTACAGACTTCTTCCACATTTGGCAATGTGACAGTGCCATTAACCTTAGCTTAAGAGAGCGCTGAACATGTCAGCTGAGTACAATATTGTTATTCCCCCCCAGGAAACCACGACCTGTAATAATCTATATGGTTTGCATTCCTGGGCACAGTGCTTGAAAACAGAATGCAGCTGTGGAGCCCACTAAGATGTTTATACAAACACAGCTGCAATCCCCTAAGAGCATTAATGATTCCCCATCATCCCTACCTGGAGCACAGAAGGAGAACCAGCCCTTGACATTTCTTGTTTGCAGAAGGCTGGCCCACCCGTAATATCCAGGTTTCCCACCCAACCTTTGGTTTTTGCTCTGAATTTGTCAGAGAGAGGGAGCATTTTCACTTTACAGGTCAGCTGCAACCAAAATATCAAATTAATGCTTATTTTAAATCCTAAAACAAACCTTAGATTATGTGCTTCTCTATACTTAAGACCATCTTTCTAAAATAGTCCTATCTAGTGCCTCACTATTTGTTTTAAGAAAATTAATATAGTAATTTTAATAGATATAGAATTTAGCAAAGTGTCCTTGGCTTTCAAGGTTATTTCTGATGACTTCTATTAAAACAGTCCATGGTGTAGTTAATATTTTCAATTCATTTTGGTAGCCAAGAAATTAAACTAATTTCTTTAGAAATACTAATACGATTTAGAAGAATTTATTTGAATAAACTCAGATGGATATTACTAATTTGAAAAAAATGCCATGGGCTTTATATCTAGAAGAATTATTAAAGAGTTGAAAATATGTATTTCTAAAATTAATGAAACAATTGTATAGTAAGAAATGAGTGCATCAGTAGTTTCATTTCCAATAAGGGAAATCTAGGGGTATATCACTTCTGAACTGGTCTCAGCCAGGATTAAGAAAGCAGAAGCTTTGGATTTTAGGAGGGTAAAAAAGCATTCTTCTAAAAAGTCTTGTCTGTTTTATAGACAACATAGATGATATACGGCATCTTTCGGGAATCTCTTAATAGCTATTTAGTTATGGGAATCTGACCTTTTTACATTTTAATAACCTGAAAATTGCATTTTTATCCTTAGATTATACACCCTCAGATGCCAGTCATTTTTCCCCTGCCAGGCACAATGTGTAAATGCAGCTGATACAAATAACTAATTTCAGATGGAGGTGATTATTGCTTCTTATTTCAAGGTATCTAACAGACTGTAGCCAAAATCTATTTGATGAGAAAATACTGATAAATCTCAACTATGTTATCAGAATCAAATTGTGAGCTTTACTGAGGATAAAAGTATGGTTTTTGTTTTGTTTTTCTCTCACCAGTTTGCACCCATTAAAAATTAATAACAATAAAGCAGTCTCAAAGAAAATCACCAGGAATACAGAACTGAATCACACTCCCCACGCATACCCTGTTCCACATAGGTACGACAAAGGTGAGTTTCTGTGCAAGTTTCTCAAGGTCACAGCAACAGCTAACCACACTGAAGTGAATAAGCAGAAGTTTTATTCCCTTGAGCATTTAAGTTTTTCTGAAAGGCAGGTGATAAGAAACACTCTTAATAAGCAGGAAGAAAAACTACAATAAATAAAGCATTTTCAACTGCAGTCAGCACTTCACATGCACTTATTGCTGACCACTACAACTCTATATTCTGCTTTAATTTTAGCTTTAGTAACAGGTTTTTAATCTGTTTTTTTTAAATGACAATTTTATTTAGCATATTTTCTCAGAAGACCTTGGAGGTGATATGGTGCTATTCCTCTCGCAGAACTATTATTTGGAATTGAACAGCTAGAAGGATGCTCACTGACATTCTGACCATCTTCCGTCCGTAATAGAAACGTCCTTGTTTCTGCATAGGGTAGCATATGGTAATAGAAGCTTCAGAATTCTCATTCTTTTTATACATGAACATTAGAGTTTCAGAAGTGGATGGTATTTACCCAGATGTTCTATTGAAATGAATGGCAGAGTGCCCACTGGCTTCAATCGGAGCAAAGACAGGCCACTGCTGAGAGCTTTCACAAATCCTCCCTTCAAGCATAATATGCTACGTGCATCTGTTGAATAATTGCCAGCCTGTGCCATTTTTTAATCTTATTGCACATTCGAGAAGGATCTGAAGTTGTAGCACTATGTGAATTTGAAGCTGTGAATTCTCTGAAAAGGCTGCTTTATGAACAAGAAAAAATGTGGTTCTGTTAATGCTTGCAGACATAATTGTCTTCACTCACATAGGCAAAGCTAGTAGAAGCAATAACAACGGAAGTGACTAAGACTGAGGGTATCTGCAAAACTGTGGAAATGACTAATATTGAGGGTATTTGTGAGACTGTTTCTAGATATTTCTTTTTTCCAGGGAAAGAAGAGGGGAGGCTGGTTCGGTTTTACAAGCCAGCAGACAAAAGTAGGTTTCAATTTACTGTAGTCCCATCACAAGATGGATTTTGTGTTATGTATTGACTGAGACAACTATTGCTTGAAATTAGCAGGACTCTGCCAGTCCCTGAAAGGGAGTGAAAAAAACTCTGGAAGGGCTGTACCTTGCTGAGTGACATCATATAAAGTAACTATACTGTTGTGGCATGGCTGGCCTTTAAACACAAATGCCATCATCTGAGATGGTCAGAATCTACCTGGACTTTATATAGTATTCATTTTAACACTCTGTCTTGGCTAGTACTCGTGTACTTGGCTAGTACTGATATATAGTACTTGTGGTAACAAAGAAGGGAGAAAGAGAACTTTGGAAACATCTTAGGGAGAACTGATGGAAAAAACATTCTTGCCTTTTCTACCAAGAAACCACCTCTACTTGAGAAATCATAGGCAGCAAATGTGTTAATTGCTCCTCCAGAGCACATTTGTGGAAGGGTCATTGTCCTAGCACAATTCCTCCCAGAGCATTTAACAGCAGCTCCCTTTGGCTCTCATACTGCGCTACAATAATTTTGGAGTGTCATTTGGTGAGTAATGCCTCTGAAGCTGAGAAATATAGGCCTAATAAAGAAAGTACTTTACATGACTTATCTCAGTTGCCCCATCTATAAAATAAAATCCCCTTAGAGAATCGCAAGTTTTAGTGATTATATGTGATATGTAAAAGTGTAAAAATTTATCACTAACAATTTAGAAAATAAAGCCAAAAGGTTTCAGGAGATAAGAGGACTGAATCAAATGAATCAAAATCCTCCTCAAGATACCCAGGCTTCCAGCTAACAATGTTGTTGAGGTAGAATTGGTTTTAAGACGCTGCCTGAGTAAAATGATGTTCTCATCTTCAAATTTTCTGCAGTACAGTTGCAGATTTCTTATCCAATAATTCATTAGAAAGATATATCTCTATATATTTATATCTAAAAGACATTAGTCTCCTTTTTCCTAGGAACTAAGCTTCCAAAACTAAATCACTGTTTCTTTTTTTTCCTAGGAAGATTCTTGAGAAAATGGATTTTAAAATAATTTTCTCCTAAATTGTAGCAAATGAATCTAGGCTGAGGAACAATAGCTCATGCAGTCTGACATACAAATACATCAAAGGCATAAGACACTTACTGAGATCTTTGCTATAGCTATGGTACTCTATAACCTTAGAAAAGACAACACAGTTCCAGAGTGCCTAATTATTAAACAGATGTACAGAAATATGTGATTATAGCCCACAGAAGTAGCAGAAGTTTTTGCAGAGCAGAGGTTGTGGTCTTGGACTTTTACAATACTATTCTCAACAGTGTTGCAATCCTTAAAAGGGTTAAGATACATTAAAACAATTCTGCAATTCTCATTTCAGTGCTATCAAAGTCTATCTGAAAACTTTAAACTGATTTTTTTTAAATACATAGAAGGCCAAATTATCACTAAAGTTGCCATTCAATCTTTCAAGAAATAACATTAAGAAATATATTGAGAAAAAGATTTGCTGCACAGTTAGCCACTGCAAGCAGGTAATGGACAAAATGGAAGAAAATCAAGGACTAATTCTTGGGGAGAAATCTACATGAAATTTCCTGCTCTAGAAGAACAAAGACCACCTGGCCTCACACAATACAGACGATTTAGGAAATAAATGATAAAAGCAGCCCTGGATAAAGCATTTTGACAGAAGCATTTGTGGCTGCAGCTATGTTCTAAAGAGAACAAGCTACAGCAAGATGCATTTGTACAAAGTCTTTCAAAAAAAGTGATCATTACAGAACTAAATCATTATTTTTGCCTTTTTCAGGGGGATAATTTTGGCTCGCTAGAATGAGTAGCTCTAGTATTGCCAGCATGTCTCCAGCTGTGAGGAATACCCAGGGTCAGAGTCCCAGGGCTGGAAGGCCCAGCACACGAGCAGCATCCACACTGTTACATTCCGTTCTCTTCCCAGCCTCGTGCTGGGATGCAGCCTCCTCTACTCTTCAGCAGCTTCCGAAGGAGCTCAGACATTCCCATAATCAATGGATAATGCAGTGGCTGCCCGGTACCAAAGGGCTTTGCTGCCTCATGACTTCATATGGGGGTTTTCAGCTCTCTAACTCCAAGCAGAGACCGTGCAGTGACCCTCACTGGAAAGTACCTGTGACTCCCACCAGTGTCCCATCATTTCCAGCACAGTTCACCTCCACTCGCTTGGTCTGATAGCCCTCAGCAGCCACTCTGCAAGGTGAAAACTACACAGAGATATAAAAGGTGCCGTTAAAAGAGAATAGCAGCTTTCTGCATCCATTTTGCAAAGGTATAAATTACAAGCACAAACTGCAGCTGAATTGAACCTGCGCTAACCCTACACACCAAAATATGCACTTTCCTGTTCATCTCAACTGCAGTAACAAGTTATAAAAGGCAAGACAGTTTCTCAGAATCTTTTTTGCTCTAAGATAAGCACCTTGAACTAGCTCTATGGGTAAATAGGAAGAATCAAATCCAACTAAGTAGAAAAATTTTAAAAGAAATTGCATTTCTAAACAGCTAATTTGAAAAGATAATCATTTGGCTAACTAACCCAGCCAATATGATAGATACAGGACAGAAATCTGAAAATTTGCACTGGATGCAATTGAAATTATAAGAGCAGATAATAAATCCTGTTGAAAATAAAGATTGTTACTTCTACAGCTTCAGAACTCCACTTACTACATTCTGATCAGTAAGAGCATTTCTCACGCACATGAAATGTGTAGGAACCTAGCATGGATGAGTAGCTAAGTAAAGCAAGAAATCAAAATATCTATTTAAATAGTAAATGAGATTTAAAGACAAGGGCTGAGAGATGCCCCACGACCCTGGTGTGCTGCTTCCCTGGCTGCACATCCGAACCTGCCCTGACACCGCACAAGCCGCTCCGGGAAGATGCTCCGTGTTGGAGCGTTGCTAAGCAACATCACTACCCAGCAGCAGGGATGTGGCACGAACCGGAGCCTGGCTTAAAAGGAAAGAAAATTCAATAGTTAAATATAATTTTGCCAGACTTTGTTGGCATTTCTGGTTTTGCTTTAGAAAAAAAGAAAAAAGCATCCTTGGAAATTATATTGGTGTTATATCTGCCGGAGAGCCCCAGTCTTTTATGTTTTACTTCTAAAATTGTCTTCTGTTGCTCTTTTCTAATGACTTTCAGTATGTTCCATTAAAATTATATATTTTACAATGAATTCCTTATTTCATTAAACGTCAGCACATGAAGAAACTACAAATTCTGTGCAAACGAAACCACTTTGCCAATCTTGGTAATCCATTATACATTAATTCTTTTCACAAGTGTGAAAAATGTTTGTTTTGCTAAAGTATAGCTTATAAATAAATTCCAACTGCAAAACCAATTTGCATAAGAGAAAAACTGTTTCAGCTTGCAGGCTTTTTACTGTGTTAGTGTGGAAAGAGACCAAAAGGAGCAGGACTTCAGTATCCTGGTGCATGGAAAGAGATGCAAAAACTTCGTGCAGGGCCAGGACTGTGAATCTGGACCATCATGTACAGTGCAGGGTTATTTTACACATCAGATAGGAAAGCAACACGCTGAGAAGCCTTGAATGCCTCCTGAGCACAGTGAACTTCTGCGAGCACAAGTCACAGGCAGCCAGCATGCCCCATACACACATTAGATCACAGGTGAGCAGAAGCTGTTTTAAGTCTCATTTCTTGCATTAGGAACACCAGACTATTGCCTGTGCTCTGATCCTATGCCTCATGCCTGCTTACTGTGTCCATGCTGCAGCTTTATCCAGCATACGTGCGATTCCTGCAGGGACTGTAACCACTTGCCTTTCCCCCAGGAGACCGTGTAGCTTTAAAAGCACTGAATTATAATCAACAAATAGACAATGTGTGTATATTTATATATATGGATCATTAGCAATACCTCAGCCCTTCCCTTGACATCATATTTTCTAAGTTGGCATTTTTATTTCTTGCTTTTACTTCCTTGTAGGCACTCTTCCTTGAAGATTCACAATTCACAGCTGGAAGAGCAAAACTCAGCCATCACTGCCAAGCACTGCTCTCCAAGCACTGACCAGCCTCCTTTTTACTTAGTGTCTGCAGCACATGGGCTGTGCAGTCTCTCCTGCAGACTCTTCTCCCACATGGTGCTCCTGCGAGGACCTGCTGCTGTCTGCTCTCTTGTGGTGAGTCTCTAATGCCAGTTTCAGCAGGCCAGCTGAAAAGCCCTGACATGGACAATAATTTGTTAGGGTTGTAGACAACCCTTTCCACAGACCTGCACAATAACATTGTGACAAGGATGTCTCTGAACCTGAACTCTCCTGCACCAGCCTGCAAAATGCAAGTGAACCTGCACCTTTAAAACAGTTGAAGGAGAGGGCTTCAAAAGTCTATACATTAAATGAATCTCAACAAATCTGCTGAAGTAGAAATATCCCCTTTGGTTATAAGCTTCAGAGCAAACTATGCTTTCTGTACACTTGCCTTTGTGGAAGAGAAATATAAGATCACACTTCTGGCATTAAAGGATTATTTGGGGTTTTTTGTTGTTGTTGTTTGGTTTTTGTCCAAAGATATGGCCAAACGTTATAAATTTTACCAGTGAGGACAGAAATCAACTGGACAATATATTGCTGCTTCAAAGAAGATAATAATCATGTTTAAGTCTAAGTATGGCAAATTATATGAAGGTCAGGTGCTTGAAATCAATTACACACTGCTCTTGCTTGAGAGTGTTTAAAGCTTGAATAAGACGTGACATTGCAGGGGACCATAACCGAGCTACCAACATTCAGAAGTGGAAGTCATAAATCAGGGTACAGCAAGCACTGGTTATGCTGTGCAATCATTTTGTACGAGGTTCAAAGTCTAATGTGTAAAAAACACAATACTGCAAAGAAAACCATAAATTCAGCCACTTCAGAAAACAGGGAAACACACATCACTTCTGTGAATCTTTTTAACACATTGCAAATCACATTGAATGCTCTGCAAAAGAAGCAAATGCAAAGTGGGTAGAAACACTCAGTATTTTAGCATCACATACCTTAACACTTAACCCTAGTGACAAATATGTGAAAATGTTGAGCCAGATGTTGTAGTTGAGTGTAGTTGGAAGTAATGCACTGGTAACATGGTAACACATTGCTGTAGCATCAACATGACAGCCTGAGGCTACATTTTCAGTAGTCCCCTTGCTGCATAATGGCTTTAGCAGCCTGTCTCTTACTGAATGTAAATTGCCTCTTGTTCCCAAGAAACCAAACTCTCATCCTTGGTGGTTTGCATGTAAGCATAACCTTTGAGTCATGTTGTTAGCTTGATGACTTCTGTACTCTGCATTCCAATACCCATGTCCTGAGCAGACATTGCTCCGCTACACTAAACTTGCAGAGTTAATGGATGCTTCGGTTCCATGCTCCCAAATGCTACTGCAACATGGAGTTGGTATCAAAGCACTTGGCTGTGCAAAATAGTTTCCCAGCAGAATTAAAATCTGACTTAAGAGGACAGCAATTCAGTAGAAACTCTGGCAACCATTAGCATTAGAGTTCATATATCACTGGCATGTTAGATTTAGCATCATCATGTGCGCTGGATATTAAGCTACTGAGAATCTGACAAGAAACCTTTTTCCCTACAGGAGGGACACAAGAGACCTGATGCTTGCTCACAGAGATACTGTTTCAGAAACCAGCACTAACAAGCCAGTCTCTAGAAGACAGTCTTGTGGAAGGCCCATTTCAGGGATGCCCCGTTGCAGATCACACTAGGACACATTTGCTCTCAGGTTCCTCTTCTACCTCTGCTTTCTCCCTTCGCTTCTCATACCCTGTTCACACATTAGGTAGAACACTTGGGCCTGATGTCTCACACCCAAAGATAGACCTGCAAGGGCACCCACATGGGGACCTCCAGCTGCCCTGGAACGGGGGTATGTCAGGTCAGTGTTGCTACAGGCATATGGGAGATTTTTTTTATATATATATACACACACACACACACATATATATATACACACACATATATATATATATGGCAGAAAAAAATGCTGTTCTAGGTCTCATAAAGGTGGCATTTGAGGGGGAATTCCTACAGAGGAAATGTTTGCCAGCATACATCTATGCTCATTTAGCTGCAGGTGGGTAACTGCCCAGCCAGCTTGGAGCCTAGGTCCCTCTCACAAGCTGTCTGTGCTTTATCTCAGACTTGCCTTAGGATGGAGAAGTTGTATCTCCTAAGGCTGCACAGGACTGTGCTGTCCTCCTCAAACCACGTGGACCCCTCGTCTTGACAGAACACCTATATCTACGTTTAATGAACAAGCCAGAGCTATGCTGAGGTCCTGGCGTTTCTACAGAGGCAACACACAGAACCTCACAACCTCACAGAGCTGGGGTCAAGGCAGCCCCAAGGTTTGCCCAGACAGCAGCTATAAATCCTGCCATGGACCAGATTCCTGCGTGTTACCCACCATAATGATACAATCACCAGAAATGCCCTTGAGTTCAAGTGAAACTTCCAGCTCTGCCTGCTGTTTTCCTGCACTCTAGGTCTTCATTCACACTGTGGTCCTGCAGTTTTCCCTGGACCTACAACTCAAGGCAAAGCTGGGAGGTAGGGGTAAAAGGTTAGCACATCTGGAGGCTGAGAACCACAAAAGCAAATTCATTAAGAAAAAAGAAGAAACAAAAGCTTTGTTTAGATTAAATAATAGAATCCTGCCATCCAGATGAAAGCTCCTTGCATCAGGACAAGGAATCAAATACTCCATCCTGACCACTCTAGGTCATCCAGAGCAAGTCGATTCCAAAGCCTCAAAGAGAAGTGACTGAGCAGCCGGGAAGCTGCTTTGTATCATGTCATGTTACAGGTAATGAGAAAGTGTCTCTTCCAACTCTCTAGCCTGTTCACGTTCTGACTTTGAAGGGCAGGTTAATTTGCAAGGGGCAGGGTTCTCTTTGAGGTGGGAGGCACCCTATTATTCCTTTGCATCTCTGTAGATCAACTCAAATAGCATCAATAAATTGCAGAAAACTCAGCAGCAAACTGAAAATCGCTAATGCTTAACACTGCAGCTGATTATTAGCAGTCGAGAATCATACATAATGTAAAAGGTACTGCTAATTGCACAGATATCCACATTACTTTAAAAGGTTTTGCAGATTTTTAAAATGCATGGGAGGATAATGCAATATACTGAATACCTTGTCAACACCCTCTTTAAAGGGAGTGCATGAAGTGGCACTGCAAATTTTATGTGACTGTGCATCGAAACAATTCAAAAATTCACTATAATTGTTCTATTTTGAAGTATATTACATAATTTTTTCCCTACAATTTCTTTGCCAACATGAATATATAGCCTAAAAGAACTGTAATGTAAAAGGACAAAAGGAGAAGTGTTTTTGTCTCTATTTTCTTCCTTCCTTTCCTGCTTTTAAGCTCTTCAGTGCATCAGCTCTCATTCTTGGTACAAAGGCAATAGCAGTAAACTAAGGGGCAAAAAAAGGGAAGGAAATGGCATGGGGCAAACCCAGAATCTGACAAGACTTTCAGAAGATGGAAATGGACGCATGTCTTTGATTCATGTTGACAAAGACTCTTTAATATTTTTTTTGAGATGCTTGCCTTTTATGGGGACAAAACTGAGGAAAATTCCAAAAAGTGAGCTAGCTTCATAGATTTCTTGCTTGTTGGGCTGTGTTTCCTACAGAGACCGTTCTCTCATGACTACAAGTGTATCCAAATGAAAACGTAGTTTTCTGATCCCTTCTGGTTTTCGATTTCACTATAGCTAGGCAAATTTTCTAATCAATACAGAATTTTAAAAAGATAGACATTGCAAATTAATTTACAGGAGAACTCCTAATTCCCACTGAAGTGTCATTGATATTTGAGCTCTTCATGCTTCTTTCAAACACCCTTTCAATATTTCATTCCCTCTAAAATTCAAGGGATGCCCAGCTTCAGATGGCACACAAATATTCATTCTTTAAATTACTGAATGCTTATATTGTGTATTTAGGAAGTCCTATTGAGATAAAGTAAACAAATTCCATCTTTTTCATGTTATACATGTGCTGGATGGAAGTGAAGTGTTGGCTACGTAATATCCATTTGGATGGTTATACCATGCTGATTATCGTCGTATGCAAACATGTTATTGTACTACTTTCAATCAGAAACTGATTCCTTTAAACAAGAATACTTGCAGCAAAGATAACACTACAAAATTAGCTCAAACTTAACCATTGTAACAATGAGCATAGCTAAATAAAACAAAATGTGACATTTGATTCTTAAATAGAAAACTAGAGCTTCAGCCAAGAATAACCAAAGGGACAAATGCTCAATGTAATCTCCAGTTTTGTAAAGAAAAGAATGTAAAGGAAACAGAAATCCAAAACAAATAATATATGACATAAGAAAATTCGCAATGAACTTTAAAGAAAGGATAACCAATATAACTCCTCACTAGGAAGCATGTTTTCTAGAAACACTATAACATTCTCAGAAGTCACTAGAACAAGGCTGCTGCACTTTAGGCCTTTCCCTGAACCAAGGTGTGAAGCACATTGTAATGAACCAGTTTTCAAAAATCAGTAATTTTCTATTTAATATTGAAAAGCAGATGAAGGCAAGTTATTTTACTGGTTTAAGCTTTTTGTAAATACTGCCAGTTAACCACAGTTATACTGTGGAAGTGCATTTAAATACCTAAAGTAATTATGAAATCAGGCATCATGATTGCCTCTTCATCCTTGTAATGTGCTGCCTCTTTTGTTGAACAACTAGGAGATTTAGATTTATCTGCTAGAGGTGAAGGTAATTTGTGAATACTGGAAATTCTAATTCTTTAAACTTATTTTTCCCCTCAAGCTGAATAATGTCATCCCCCAGGACACAGCTAGAACAATATCATTTTAACATGATTGTGAAGATTTGCTAAATTGCAAAAGATGCAGTGAATGTAATTCCAGTATTTGCCTAAGTCCTTTCTGCTGAGATTTAGGAACACCCTTCCTTTCTAGAATGTAGGGCCACCTGTTTGGCTAGGGTAAATCAATGTGATCCTCCTTAAGCTTGCAAGTACTACAATTTCTGGCAGCTAAGGACTCTTGAAAGTGTTTGTAAAGCCTATTCCCAAATGGCTGTCATTTTCCAAATATTTCTCACATTAACTGATTTTTTTCCCGACATTGTTAGTTCCTTTAGTCAAGATGCCTTTTGCAACTGAAAGTAGTTAAAAAAGGATCGTCTCTGGTGACTCAGAAGAGCAGAGGAAATTGGACCAGAAGTGCCAAAGGAGGTGGTTCTAGTACAGAAGAAGCCTCTCATCAAGGTTACAAGCAACTCAGTTCTGCTTTCAGGAAAAAAATCAATATTTTTAATCACTAGCCTTTACTATATTAGTCACTTATTTTTCATGTCAAAGCAGCACATCACCCAGCATATCATCTTTGCTGTAACTATTGCTTCCCCTTGGAGGATAAAATCGTATATTGACGACAATGATAGGAATGTGACATGAACAAAAACGTCTCAAACTATGTGATCAATTACATTTCCTGGACTAGGTCATGCACTCCAACTGATACCTGCTTGTCCTCGTAAAAGACAAGAGGTCAAGACAACTGGAGTTGTGACAGAGGTACCACTGATTTCCTACCTTTTTAGTGGTAATTAGACACTGGGTATAGAACTACAACTTCAAGAGCAAATAATTGTTCTTCCTTTGGCCACAGAAATCCTAGCACTGTTGGCCAACTTTGGGCAAGTAGGAAACACTGAAAGATAAGCTCCTAAATTAATAGACTTGAAAAGATGGATATTTGAAAAGTTTATCAGCCTTATTTCTCTGCTTACACAATTTCTGTAACTTCATTATTTTATCATTCATGAGAGGCAAAAAGTTAACATAAGCATACTTAATAGTTAAGCTTAGTCTGGATATTTATGTAACAGTGCAAAAATATTTATAGTACATCAGCCAAAGAAATCACAATCCACTAGCCATTTACAGAAACATCGTCTGCATATTTCAAATATGAAATACTCAATGCTGTTTTGCAATGCCATAGAAAAGAGAGATGAGATGTTATCTAGATTGGTTTGCTTGTTTTAAAGATGAAGAGACCTAGTGCAGTCACAGTCTTGGCATACATTTACAACAAAAATGGTTTCAAATTAAATTGAAAAATACTCTGAATAACATTGGCCATGTTCATGCAAACACACTCAGTCAACAGCTCTTCTATTTTACTCCCTAGCTTATTTATAAGAGATATTAGAGACAGGATATGATTTACAGTGATATGCTCATTTTGCAAATATGAGCTAAGTGATAATTTTTCAGGTGATAAGTCAGCTGTATGGAAGCCACAAACAGCCAGAACCTAACCACTCAGCAACATAAGTGTTGGAGCAAGCCTACACAAGAGGGAAAGATGGGAAACAAAAGAAAGGGACTGCCCAGGAGGGTTGAAGGAATTAAAGTCTCTTATTTTTCCTCATCTTTATAGATTTCTTCTGCCATTTTTTCTTGCTTTTCTGGCTTTCTATGCCTATTTGTTCCATCCTCATTCAACACATCACAGCAAATGTATCCATTTTTGTTTTCAGCAGACATTCAGGGTCCATCTGGTGGAAGAAAGCAAAAGCAAGCAGGAACATGCCCTCCTCTGCATTCAGTGGCAGAGCATCTTCATTGCCACTAAAGAGGCAATAAAGAGTCTTGATTCTAATACTGTGGCACCAAAAATACTTTCTGCCTTCCACTCTCCAGAGAGCAGCAGACCTCACGTTTTGATCACCACCAAAACAGTCAACCAGAACTCTAGAACCAGAGTGACCAATCCCCAGCATCACTGGGAACTTGCTACAGAGTAGCAAATGCAGCCAATAAATGCTGCCCACACAGACTGAAATTTGTTCTTGTGACACATCTAATCAATAATGAATGACAAACAAATTAATGAGATCCAAGGTCTATTTACAAAGCACAAACAAAATGACGGAGACTGATCCCATGAGTTGTTTGCAGCTGTTTCACCATGCTTAGTACTGAACACTTCAGAGAAGACTCACTACAAGTGTTCTTATGGAAAGCACCACAGTCCAGCTGGTAGAAACGTCACTCGAAGCCTGCTGTATTTGTGCTGGTTAGTTCCAAAGCTGCCGCTTATACTGCAGAGGCTACCAGCCCTCATGTCCCACCCCATGTGAAGAATCACCTTGGCCCCCAGCCTGAACTGTCCAAAGAAGTCTCTCCCATTACAGATGGGCTATGTCACTCCCTTCAGTTTTGGGGATAGCTCAGCTAGAATAGGTGCAGTAGATAAGCCTACAGAGCTGTGAAAAGAAATCTCAAAAGTTCACAGAGACTAGAAGTGGAGTCACTGCTGTTCCCAGCAGAGCTACACCCCTAGGTGTCCGGATCTAGACTAAGTTTTGCTTGTGAGTGATTTGCTCTTACTGGGAGAAGATAGCTGCAGGGGGAACTCTCCTCAAGATATTGCCATGTTATCACCATATGAACCTCCCCAACTGCATCTGAGCAGGTCAGTCCACTCAAAAGGACAAAATATCATGGACTGAAGCCTGCCCAAAAACACCACGCAGATAAAAGCACTCACAACAGTGTTGAGATTAAGTACAGATGTGGAGCTACTGCACAGAATCCAGTCCAGGGCTACAAAGATGATCAGGGACCTGAAACATCTGCCCTATGAGGAAAGGCCGAGAAAGCTGGGCCTGTTCACCCTGAACAAGGCTGAGAGGGGTTTCTGATCAACATATATAAATGCCTCAAGGGAGAAAGAGAGGAAGATGGGGCCAGCCTCTTTTCACTGGTGGCCACTGATAGAACTAGAAGAAACTACCACAAACCAAAGCACCAGAAGTTCCGTAGGAACTTAAGGAAAAAATTCTTAATAGTGAGAGTGACAGAGCACTGGAACAGGTTGCCGAGGGAGGTTGTGGCGTCTCCTCTGGAGATCTTCAAAACCCACGTGGACACAGCCTTGTAACACATGCTCGAGGGGACCCTGTGTGTGCAGGGGGGGTGAATTAGGTGATCTCAAAAGGTCTCTCTTCCAACCTTAAGGATGCAATGATTTAATAACCCTTACCTCTACAGATCTGAAGTACTGCATAATAAATTACAACTGCAGAATATGCCAAGAGCCTTTGCTTGGGGACAAGGAGACTTACAAACACTAAGATGAAGACTGTACAATGATAACCTGTTAAAAGGCGATTGGAATTGATCAAATGGGGCTGTAAGCTGCCTGGTTTGTTGGCAATGTGTAATTGCCTTACCACACTCGAGGGCTGGGAATTTTGCTGACTTTAATTCATGGGATACATGCCAAGTAAAGTTGTTAATCTAGATAAATAATAGCAGGTCTACATTATTATTCTTGGAGTAAATCATATTAAGATGCATCAACTCCAGAAGTGCTCCTTGCAGACTTCTTGCTAGTCTTGTATATCTTTTCACATACACAATCATATTTGTACCAAAAGTTATAGCAGCACGCAATTTATATTGTCATTTTTCCCTGTTACCTTAACAAACCCATCAAAAATATTTCAGTGTAGCATGTGACAAAGTTAAAGTCTGTCAGCTTCTAGCTATAGGTGCACTATGAAAAGTGGAGGGAAAAGATAAAGAGCAATACCAAGAGTGCTAAATCTGCCTGCTTTGACATAAGATAACTATTGAATTACTTCAAGAGCCTAGATCTGTCACATAGACCTGTCATCCATGATAACTTTGAGAAACTCAGAAGTTTCATATCATCCCATTTCACCAAAATATGTTTTCTGATTTTTACTTACATGTACTCAAACTCCCTCGACTCAATTAGATTGGAACAAACTAAAGACACAAAATGAAACTCAGTCCACCCAAGGTAAAAGCTATGCAAAAAAGTGGATTTCTAATAAGCCAAACCTAAAATATAACTTAATTCAATCTCACATACCTTGACTTCATAATCTAAGTCACATGTTCTTGCACTGAAAACACAATATATGAGATCAGGCTAGGAAGCTCTCTTAGGAAGTCATCTGGAAACAAAGCAAGAACAGTTCCCGGGGGAATAATCTGAAAAAGAGGTGAAATTTGCCCAGCTTTCAGCCAAAAATTGCTAGTGGTTTCAAGTGTCTTCATTTTGCAGGAGTGACAGTTCATCTAATACTAGCATCTCTGAAAACATGCCCCTTTAAATAGAGATTTCAGATACATATCTCAATTTTGAGATGGTTAAAATCATCAATCACCTTTGAAAATGTTGCAGCCATCCTTTATCAAATAGAGCTACAGGGAAGGCTCACTAAGCTGAGAAGCTCATGTTTAAAATATTCTTTCACTGATATCCAGTTTAATGCTTGATACAACAATAGCTGTTTTCACATTTTCAGGTAGCATTAGCATGCTAACGAATCCTGTCCATCACTGTTTGTGAACTGCTAATGCATTCTTAATATCTGATAAGCCAGAACCTTAGGGTGCAAACTTCTATTAACATGCTAATGTATCTTGCCCCTGCTTGCTTTAGAATTAGTGGATGTAGGCTGTTAGCCAATACAAGGCATTTTTCATTTTGTTAAAGCTATTAATGATCAGAAGAGAGCCATGCTGCCTGTCAATCAACATCTCTTACCAGCTTGCAGATAAACGTAATAATTACCTTTAAAGCAATATGGGAAAGAAAAGTTAAGTCATATTAGTGCCTAACAAACTGTTCTTAGGAGCTCCATGAGTTATCTGTATTTAGCAGATACATTTGGTATCTGGCCCTATAGTCCATGGCTCCAAGCGCAACCTCAAACAAAAACCACACCTACTACTGAGTCTTACAAACTCACTATAAAGATTTTTAAAAGAAGTTATGATAACCAAATATCAGAAATCAGGACTTCCCACAGCAAATTTTATTCTATCTGCAGCATTTATTTTGAATAAATGGATTATAGAGAAAAATCCACAATATAAATCTCCTTCAGTTTTCTCAAAGGTATATGGAGAATTCTCCATTCCCACTCACGCGAAACTGAGTAACTCTGAAGTCAGTCAAGTTATACTGCTTAAAAACACGGGCAGTTAGATGAATATGGAGCCAAGGCTCAGAACCCAGAATTTCAAGTGTTTTACAGATTGTATGGGTGTCAACAGTTTGATATCTACTCTGAAATGGGAAGTAAAAGATCATAATAAAAAAATCTGTATTGCCTTACAGAATTGGCCTAACATCTGTGTGAAGGCAACAGGTCAGAAGCAGCATTCTGCACCAGCTGCCACATTAATTAGGGACCAAGAAACCCTTTAAGTAGCCTTGATGAGCACTGAGCTGTCTGGTTTTGACAGTATGCATAGCAAAGGGGTCAAGGCCCCTGGAGCCAGTGGGGCTGAACACCTTCCTGGTAGAGAAATTATCTTCTAGGAAGCATCCAGTGAGCATATAGAGCACCCTGATGTTCAGCACTCACTGGAGGTAGGTCAGTCCCTGATTCTGAACCCACACAAAGCAGAAAGGCCTTTTACCTGGCCTCACTCACCATGTGAATTCAAGACCAAGCTGCAATCCTATTTTGAAAAGTAAGAATCACATTGATTAAACTGTTTTATGTATTAAGGAGATTATATTCTCATCTCATTCAATGCATCCATCTCTACAGGCTTAGTCTTAAACAGAAAACCACAAGGAGGTGTTTTGATGGCTTTGAGGGGTGAACTAACATCGAGGGAGAAGTAGAAAGACATTATCTACCACATCTGCACAGATGTGAAATTTCTTCTTCATTTGTGATCCTCTTGTGATCAGTTTCTCAGGAACATTTGAGTACTTCAGTAACACTATCACTTTTAGCATCTTTTTCTTGCCTGTGAAGCTAAAATCCAAGAATCTGCCAAACACACATTTTGCACTTTTACTTGCAGAATTTCTACTTTCCACAGAACAGTTCAGCTACATGAGTCATCAGATACAAGAAACATGCACACATTATCTGTCTGTATTCACACACAGTGCTGAAGAAATGACCAATCATTAAAAAATGAAGGAACTGCATAAACTGAATAAACCAGCAAATTCTGTAATAAGCCTGTGGATAATTCATGAACAGACAAAAAGGTGACATTGAAATCAATTATTCATTGGAAATTATTTGCTTAAATCTACTGCAGGCAAATTTCTTCCCAGCTCTGGAAAAAAAACACATTCAT
Source organism: Nothoprocta pentlandii (assembly GCA_013398315.1). Classification (NCBI taxonomy): domain Eukaryota; kingdom Metazoa; phylum Chordata; class Aves; order Tinamiformes; family Tinamidae; genus Nothoprocta; species Nothoprocta pentlandii. The sequence continues at coordinate 3,961,779 of VZSG01000005.1, forward strand.
TTTTTACTTTCTAATTAGTTTTTGAACCTAGACTTGCAATGCAATATTCCATTATGTCAGTTAGCTCAGTGTCTCTTAACATAGATCTGAAAGACAGGTTAACACCTCAAAATCATGACAGCTGCTGCAATGAGATGATCTCAATAGTGAGAAACAGCAAAAAAAGGTAACTGGTAATGTACAGGATACAGAGGGAGAGAAATGTCTGTCTCCTTTTAAAAATCTTGACGAAATAACATAAGAAATGCTGATAAGTTTGAGCTTTAGGAGATGTGGAATGATTAGACAGCATAGTCTTCATTCTCAGCTTTGCCCTGGCTTGTTTCAAAGCTAAATGAGTGGCACAGACTCCAGCACACCTGAACCATGTCATTACAATAACACCCAATTAAAGGTACCATACAAATGAAAATTTTCAAGTTATTTCAAATACCATTGCAAAACATAAAAAATCATATGCAGAAATGTGAGTCTTAGCTATCCCAAGTGACAGATACAAAGTGACAGTCAATAACAACATGCACACTATGCCTAAAATATTATAGTAAAGAAAAATATATAGTAAAGCAGCATATATTCCTATCCATCTGCCATATGTTGTAAACTGAACACCAGCCTTCCACGCACAGGGTTTCTACAACTACTAGCTCTCACTATTTTGTCATACGCTTCAGAGACTTTGAGCTAGTTCTCAGAGTCTAAAACACTGGAGATCTGGGATAATGTGCGAGTCAACTTTCACAAGAGGAAAAAAGACTTACAACCTTTGTGGTCACAGAACAAAGCTTAAAAACATGCATTTAAGACTCAAAAACACAAGGAAAAAAGAAAGAAGAAAATAGCATTGTTTTAAGTATTATCTTAACACATCTTAAACTACACTGCCTGATTTGTGATGGCAAATGAAATACTTCTCTGGGACTCTGAGAGGATGCGAGCCTCCTGCCTCATCTCATTGTGGTACCTTCCCCTTCTGCCCACACTATAGATTTTTACTTTCCAACAGCTTCCAGACATCACAAACCATGCACACATGAGCATCTGATGAGGCATCAGGTTTCTGAATTAAAATATAGCTAATGTAACAGAGGGGCAAATACAGTCCTGAGCCCTATAGCCCACAGAATGGCCCTCCAATGACCCACACTCAGCCATTGTCTGCAATGTCTCCTCCAAGACCCTTGGATTTCTTTCCACACATCTGCATATACAATCAAACATACACACACACACACACACACACAGAGTAAATCTAAAACAAATATGTCTTTTCCTTCTCTTCTTGATATTCTGTATTACCTACAAATTCCATAGGATGTCCATACTAAAATACGGATTGTCACCTGTGAGATAATGCTACTTCGTTCTCAGCTATTGCCATTTTTTCTATACTTATCCCTTTATAGAGCTGTATTTTAATTTATAAATACCTCTCCCATTAAATGAGACCTGACCATTTTTCTTGTATGTCTGATTACTAGTATATTTACATGTTTAAATTGCAGAACATTGTTTTTTCAATAAATATTTAAATCAGCCTGATTTTTTTCCTCAAAATGGGAGTTTCAAATAAATGGAGGTACATTATGTTATTTATATTTTGCATACTTCCTGAGAAAAGATTAAGAAACATACCGCACAAAAATTAGGATGAAGGGAAAACATTTCTATTTCAAGCTATTCTGCTGAAATATAAATACAAATAAAGCAGGAATGGTTAAAGAGACATTCAGTAAGGTATCAATGTTGTCTGAGTGACTAAGAAGTAAATTCACAATTCAGCCAGAGGACACAGTGCTCAGTGATGGAAAATACCCTTCTCGTGTCAATAACTCAGTTATTTACCTTTTAATTCCAGTTTCCTATGATGTAGTTTTTTTCAATCTTCTCATGTTGTTTCTAGTAAAACAAAAATATTTGAGGTTCCAATCATTTTTCCCCTAAACATATTAAGCTGCTGCAACCATGGCTTCTCTTTTATTCCTTCAGTATTCTCCCATGATATAAGACATCATCTATAAGACATTGCAATAACCTAAATATACCTATTTAGTATCTGTTCTTTTCAGTAAGTTGTTGTTTCCAATAGGGCACACAGCACATATTTTATCAATCCACTGATTTCAGAGCCAGTCTCAGAGAAGCACATTCATACAAGCAGGGGTAAGGAAGTTAGACCAGAGATGAAACTCCCACTAGGAACTGAAATAATAGAAAATATCAGTCACATTCAAAGGCTTTCCACACAAGCTTTGTGGGGAAAGGTAGTATGTCCTAGTAGATTAGCACAACTGTTTAAGTAAAGGCTGATCCAGTCAAGTCTTAGCTCTAAATTTAGGGAAGATGACAATCGAACTAAGACATTTGTCAACCTCTATTTTTTTTCCTAATGTATATAGAATTGGACCATTGCATAGTTTATACTGCAAAATGTTGTAACTGCATATTCATGCTAAGGCTTTGATCAGATTCCCAGATGCCTCTGAGCTTCTGATCTGAAATGCTAATATATGCTCAAAAGAGATACTATGAAGAAAGGATGTAATTTAAGCATGAGTGATCATGATTCAGGCTAAAATAATTCAGCTTGTGATAAAGGAAGGCTTATGGAAGATTTCCTCTTATTTTCCAGAGGTTACATTTTCAATAAACTAATGTCTTCCAAAATATACTGAAGAGCCAATTCCAAGTTGTCCTCACTGTCTTATAACACATCCCTTCTAAAGCTAAATTCTCAGTCTTGACAGAGACACCACATACAGACTCATTCTCATCTGCTAAAGCCTTTCTTCTTCTCTCCTGGTCTACTTACCCTGGCCAAGGAGGTCTGCATTCCTATGTCTACTAAGGCAGTTGCAGGCATAAGGCTACACACTCTTCATGTTAAGATAGGTGTTGCACCCTCTTCAAAATTAACTGTTCTGAATCAACCTTTATAAACAGAAGAGGAAATATTGGTTTTATGAATTTTTTATGTTTCATTCTGTTCTCTTTAAGCTGCTTTAAGGTTTGGTCATCTGAATGCTTTGCTGTGTCTAAACAAAAGGAAAGCTGCAGACAAACAACTTATGGATTGGTTTCGGTGTTGTGAACAAAAGCATAGGCACAAAGAGATATATGGCCTACTGGCCTAGAAGGTTGCAGGGAAGTTCTTTCAATACTGCCAGAAGAGAGGCATTAATAATTACAAAAGCATTTTACATAGTTATATATTTTAATTTATAAATACCTCAAAACAAACTAGATCATAACTTCACAGAGTGGGCATGACTGTGTGCCCAAAACTGAAACTGCCATGGACTTCAGTGTCCATTAACAAACTCAGGCAAGATATCCTGCATCTTCACTCAAATAATACCTTTCACCTGACTCAAAGGTTTTCTGCTGAGAGGTCTACCAATTTCATTATATTTTGGCTCTAGAAATAAACATTAAGTCAAACTCTAGACCAGCATAAATTCCATTTTTAGGCAAAGTTGATTTTCTGTCATTTTAAGACTGGCCAGTGTTCAAACACAAAGAGTGGCTGAAGCTAATCTGTAGGGAGAACAGGATTTCAGGGCTTAACACAGAATTAAGAGCAAAAATATCCAGGATAGGAGATAGAGAATTGCTGAAGACAACCATTTTCTTACTTTCCAGTGTATTTTGAAGCCTGAGAGAAATGATACTTGTCTGTTGACTGCTGCACAAATTGTGTGCATACACATGGAAGGTAATGATAGTACCTGCATTAGAAATATGAGATATTTTTCCAATAAAAATTACTTTTATATGACATTTTTATAGTATCAAAAATGTTGTCTTCCTCTCACTTATTAAAAATATGATAAAACCCTTTCTAATACAGTATGTCTCAATTTCTCTTCTGCTGACATGCCTGCTGTCTTCTGATAAGAAGTGTTCATCAACTATAGTGCTTTTCATGCTAATGAAACACAGTAACCAAAAGAAGAGCAACTCTGCAGCTCAGTGCAGTGCATTCATACGTATTGTCTGGTATCTGTTCCTTAAAAGGTATAATGTTTTTGCCTAAAAAGCTGAGTTGGTTTTCTAAATTACTTCTTTCAATCATTTATATAGCATTTTTCTCTGTACAAAACAAGAAATGAACCAGTACTAGGAGATGCACAGAAGCAGTACTCTATGAAAGGACTGCCCCACACTGCCTGTTAACTAGAAATGAGAAAATTGTGAACCAATAAAACATTTAAAACTGAAGAAAATGCCCTGTATTATAGATCTCACCTTATGGGGCTGTAAGGGGGAGAATGGGGAACTACTTAAGCAATTTCCTGCTCTTTAGCTTTCAAGGCCATACAGAACAACTGGTCAGAGCTATACTGTATATACTATATATCTTAACTTTAACAGTGTCTTTGACACGCGGTGCATGATATTCTTAGAAGCTAGTTATGGAAACATGGCAAAAATGGTACTGCTACAAGGCACAGGCAAGACAGGAGGCATCAATGGAGCACTGAGATCGGAGGAAGTGATCACACACAATTGTCTTCTCTAGGCCTGGGAAATGTCTTTTTTTTTAATTTTCACAGTCATGTTAATTACTAGGAAAACCATCCTAGTTTAAAGAATGCAAGATGCTAGAACAGGTTGCTTGGAGCAACAGATCATCTCTGTACTTTTAAAGTTCTTCTAAAGAATAGAAACCTATTCCTGTTGGAATCCTATCATCAGTCTTCAGGGAAGTAAAAGTGATTGTAAAGAGCTTAACAGAAGCAATCCTCACAGAAAAAACACAGCTACTATTTCAGTAGAGATAACACTGACACGCAACAGGAAGGTAAAAGGAAGCGCATGACTAGAGTGTACAAGTCAAACAACAGACATTGCCTGACAGTTCTCTTATGATGAGTGATTTTGCATCACCAAGCACCTCTTCAGTAGATGATGGATTAAAGCAAAAAAAGTACATTTGGAGAATTCTGCAACATGCATCAGGGCAAGAAAGCTTTCCATTCTTCTCCTGAGGCACACAGCCCCTGAAACCCGTTTTGCCGTTATTTCAGGTAGATTTAAAATTTATATACATCAGTCATACTTTTTAATTCAAATCAACCCATCCTGCTCTTTCCACTTCTCTTCAGGTAACAAAAAATTCTGCTATGATGAAAATTAAATAACATGTTCCAAAGACCATCTCATAAAGCCTGTGTATTTACTGCCTCTTCCTAAAATTTGCATCTCCTCTCCAGATGCGCTGATCAGTACTTAAGCATAAACAAATTTTAAATCACTGACTTTTCTCAACAACAAGATGCTTTCAGGGAAGCAAGCAAGCTCTTTCAGGAGTACATCCAGGGTAACCTTTACTTTATGCCAAAGCTAAAATGGTGGTAGATAACTACTTTCTAATCCACAAACTAGCCAATTACATCTCAAAAATTTGATTCACTCACTATCTTTTTCCCCACTTCTTCCTTTCTCCTCAAAAGTCAAGATCTTTCCCACTCCTCTCCTCCTCTATTTTCTCATCTCTAGCTATAAGTCATCTGAATTACTGGAGACTGCGTGAGAACACTTTTTTGATACACTGTGTTTAGTCATAAAAACGAGATAAACCACTCTTCCAAAGAAAGTGTAATTTATCTAGAAGACACTCTTTTTAAGCTTGAAATTATTAGTAGAACTACCCAGACCTGCTTTACATAAACTGATATATAAGTCTCTCCCTATTAAATATTCAGAACACCTGCTATACTCACTGACCTCTTGTGAAAAAGGTCTCTCATACGAAAGCTAAAATTGCTCTCGTTGCTACACAGTTCAAGTGGTTAGATCCCAGGACTGACACATTAACATCTAAGGTCACAATAGTTGTCAGGATTGCTCTGCTCTGTTCTTCTCCTTGACTTTTTACCCAGAACTTGGCTCCTATTTCACTTAAAACCTCTAGAATACAAACTTATGGATTCGCTCAATCAGCAGCTTGGAAAAGGTCACCCTGACCATCACTGTGACCCATAGGCACTATATGAATATTTAGATTTTGTTTTCAGAATCTCCCCAAACTGTTCCCTTCAAGCTTATTTAGCCACACATTTTTCAGGGGTCAAATTTAGTTTTGTGTTGGGTGGAAATTACTAGTCAGAACCGTTTTCAGTCTTGCCCGCCCACGTACGTCATCATTGTCTTTTCTCTTGCAGCCTATTATAGATGATGGTAAAATGCTTTTCTGGGCCATTGACTTTACATTGCACAGGTCAGAATGACACGCTGTTAGATAAATACCATATGCAAATCTGTTTTTTTCCTTCCACCAAATACCACACAACCATGTTGTGAAAGGTCTCTCTAGCTGGGAAATGAGCACAGCAGGAGGCACTATAAAATGCAAACGATAAAATAAAACATAACTCAGCTCCACATCCTTATTTCCACACAGATAACTGATTTGACTCTATCCCATTACTTCTGTGGTATAAAATAAGAGGAGTTAGTCTCATGGAAAACAATCTGTCCAAATCTGTCTAATTAAACCAGAATTACCTCCTTACTAGAAAAGATTATGGTCTGTCTTCAGTATGAGAAAACAGCCTCAATTTTTAGTTGCTAAAAATTCACCTTGGTCGTCATCTTTATTATGCTATTTACAACAAGTAAGGTTTGACATCTCCTGGTAACAGTCTCTAGATTTTGAATCTGTCTTCTGTCATTAGTGGACACAGAATAAGCTTGTCCTTTCAAAATGCTTAATACGGAAACTTTTCTTTGCAGGAATAATTTACTAACAGTCCTAGTAGTCTAATAATAGTTACTAGAGCACTACAGCTTGCACTTAGAATGTACTTCACAACCACCTCCCTTCCTCTAAAAGACCATCTAAAATTATTGTTAAATCCTCAGAGAAGAAAACTTGCATGTCCATTCTGAACACTGACCCTTTCATTAGCTTCAGAAGGTGAAGGCATGTGCAGTACAGGTTATATATTTTTTCCCCTCAGAATAAAGTCATAAGCTCTAACTACAATACATAAAATCAATGCAAGATCAATCAGAAACTAAGAGGAATCAGCAGGTTCCATCACAGATTTTTTTAAATATGTACATTAGATAAAGGAGGAATTTAAAGACAACAAAACTGAAATCAGATGTCTTCAAACTCTCAAAGGCTTGATCAGGATTATACATCTTTGCCCTGGATTTCCAACCATATTTAATGTTGGAAGTTTTCTATAGTCTTCCGAGTCCTCTTTGAGAGAATCTGAGATACATTCCTCTAAGACAGGAATTAATAAATCTGCTTATAGTAAATAAAATATATGTTTTTAATAATTGTTTTAAAATATTCTGAGTGTTATCTATCTTGGGCTAGAACAGAAAAGGAAAATTATATAAATTATATATATAAAACATAAGACTCACAATTAGAAATTAGATTCCTTTTCTCTTCTCTGAAGAGACAACTTTTAGGAACATGGAATAACGACTCCTAGTACCAAGTCAGTGAGGCAGAAACAACTGTGCACATGCCACGATAATAACCATGGTAAGCATGAACAGACAACACAAACATTTCAGAAAGCTTAAATATAGACCTTGAGTTTAAAAAGCAAGTCATCTATAGGAGTATTTTGGGGAGAAAATAATCTGAGCTGCAACCACAAAATCCAGTGCTCCCATCCTAAAAGGCAAGGTCAAGTGGAACAGATATTTTAAAACCTGAGCTGTAGCAGGAATAGCAGCTCCTTGTATGTTCTCTCACTAGCCTTTTGCTCAGCTGCTAAGAATAACTAGGACCCAGATGTAGAATGAGTGTGTCAGAGCAGCCACTTCTGCATCTAGTGACTGCTGGAGGCAGAACATCCCTTGCTTTCTGATGCAGTCCCACAGAACACTTGCCTACATCAAGGCTACAAGCTTAGTCCAGCTTAGTCATTATTTGAAAAAGCCAGAAGGTTCAAGTTCTGACTTTAAAAAAAATACAAAACTCCAAGGCAAGCCAATACAAACATTTTAGAAAGACAGAGACCATTTAAATGAAATAAAATTATATTTTATTGGATTAGAGCCCATATTACTCCAAATTTTCCTTACCTTAGACAGAAGTGCTTATAAATAATAATATATTAGTGTATATAATTAACAATTTTATGATCTCAAACAATCCAGGTACCGGTACCATTTGATAATGAAAATTCACACAGAGCAGGGACTATGCTTGGAAGAGGAAGGTGAGGTACAAGGAAGCAATCAGACCCTCTTCTGTTAACCAGAGGCAGGAAAACCCAGTTTCAGGAGAAAACACCAAGAAGAAAGGCTCTTCACTAGGACCAAGATGTCAACCTGGCTCAAGACAGGTCTAATGCACCTCTCCTTAAGGAACACAAAGCCAAGACCTCCTAGTAGACATGACTGCCTCTGGTAGCCTGCTTGGCTGTGGTGCTACCCCAAGGCAAATCACAAGGGGACTATATAAACCCTTTGTTTTCCATGCATAGAGAAGCTGTACTGCCTTTCAGAGGCAGTAAAGACAAGCATCACTCTTAATTTCAAGTATTTGCTTTAAAAAATCAGAGCAAGTATTGAGAAATACACAAACACATTTCACTTCCTTTTTGAAGTCTTGTTTGCAAGAACTAAAATGACTATAATTCATGAAATGGCTTAAACAGCATTTGCCATCTGGACCCAAATTAGATCCCCCAAGAAAAAGTCACATTAGAAGCTTAAATCATTACTTCTGTACTATTTTCCACAATTTCAGCCTTTAGTAACATCATGAGAATCATTAGAGGAGCTACAAAGAGAACTTATAAGTTCTTTAAAGGGCAACCACTACATGAGCAGTACACAAGACTGAAAAACAGTATTCTGTTTTTTTGCATGCCAACAAAGTTAAAAGGGTGGAATTTCATTGGGAAGCCCAGAAGTAGAAGTGTATTTCAAACAATTAAAAAAACCCATCCTCAGGAGTTTCTGTAGAAGTTACAGTCAGCACCTCAACATAGGAACAGACAGACTGTGAGATGACTGCTTATGTTTTTTCTTCTTTTACTCTAAATTCAACATTGTAAAACCCTCTATGTACTATATCGGCAAAACCATCCTCTAAGCCCATAGAAAAGTTATAGCAGACACCGGCCATAACTTCTTACCAAGCTGCAATTTACTTCATGAAGTTTCTCATTCACTTTTCTCACAGAATACCAGGCTATAACATCGTTGACACCAATATTTCATCCTGGAGACCATGACCTGCTAATAGCTCAGACAAATATCTCAACTGACACATATGTACTCTTTTTGTGTATACAGTTGCAAGTTTGTGTATTGTCATCAATGTACAAAAACAGAATAGTTTGCATAGGCATATGTAAATGAAGCATGTAAATAATCTTTTTTTTGCTTCTATATCCATCTGGATTATACTCTACACATGCTCTATTTACAAATGGATTACTGTACATATCTTCATTACATGCCTCTAGTTATTGTTTCCTTTGTTAGAAGGCAGAAACGTTAAACAATTCAGTAAGTCCAGAAATTAATAATTCAGAGAAAGAAAAAAGTAATCCATCATAAAAACCTTTCAATCAATGTCTGCTCAAGGAAGACACGGCCACTCTGAGCTTTGTCTTCCCTTGCACTTCCAGTTTTACTGGTGCAAGGAAAGAGCAGAAGCCAAGGTCATCATGCCCCATCCTCCCCAGGCACTACTGACATAGTGAGGACAGGTGGGCAAGGGTAGAACTGTGGTGTTCATTTGCTTTTAATGAGGAATGTTGCCCATCTTATTTTCATGGTAGAGTAGAAGTTGACCTCTTCAATAGGAAATAGGGTTTTTACAAGATGGGTGTGGTGCAGGCATACCTAAAATGTCTCCCAAAGCAAGTGCTTCAGGAAGAAGGTTAGCAATTAAATAGACTTAGAGATGAACCAGAGTCCAATATCCCCTGCACTATTATACAGAAAAAAATATACAAAAAAAAACTGTGATTGATATAGAGGACAAGGTTAGAGAATTTCCCAAAGAAATGTGGTGGGTCTGCTGAAGAAACACATAAAAAGGACTGAAAGCTTCTTTCTGTCCAATTGCATATGGATAAGGAAAACACAGAAGACTTAGAGAGGGCTTGAAAATACATTAGCTCTGGACACACAGAAATATCTGGGCTTTTTCCCAGTTCATAGCAGACGGCACAAGAAGAATTCAGAGGCTTATTTTTCCCCCCCCTTTTTTTTTGACCTTGCAACCTAATATTCTGAAAATATTAGAGAGAAATCAGTTGCCTGGGGTAAGAGAAGTGGTGCAATAGGGAGTAATGAGTGAATATAAGATAATATAAACCATTTTCTTGCATGAATGTTTGGTATCCTAACAGAATGATCCCTTTCCTCCAGCCCACGGTAGTTCATCCTATGGAGTCAAACAGCTCTGTTCAATCCACTTCAGACCTCTACCACCCAACCCCCTACTCTGGCCTCCTCTGTGCTCTTCTCAAACTCAAGGAGCTGGTTGGATATAATTCCTCCACATGTTCGTCCTTTCCCGCATCCAAGTCTTGGAATGGTTTAAAAAAGTCCATGCACTCACTCTTGTCATCCATACTATCATTGCACTGATGAAGGGGAAGGGAGATGTTTCCAAAAAGCTTCCTCATAAATTTGAGCCTGACACTTACAAGGATTTAGAAGTTGTAGAGTAGCTTTTCAACATCTGTTCAGCAAGGCATAATATAGAAGCTGTTCCTACATTTTAGCAGTCTGGAAACTTACATAATTATGTATTTAGGTTACGGTTAAAACGTTACTTTCTATTTTTATAATAACCTACATACCAAAATACTTTTGGACAAAGCAGCATCCTTTCCTTTTCCTTCAGGAATTGCATAACAGCTGATGAGACTGGAGCATCTCACTTAAGATTTCAATTTATGATTAATAATGCAATTAAAATTAAATAATCATGAAAAACTAGAGTAAATAAAAAGTAGCTTAACAAAGGAAGATTTGTGATTCCTCATTGGCAGGAGACTACTGCAGATCTACATAGAGCCTCAGGGTCCCCAGCAAGGCTTTTAATCTGAGGCCTAAAAAGACGAGACATTTTGACTTGTTGTAGTATATAAACCATAAAACTTCACTCAGATGTATCAGTAAGTATCAGTAAGTCACTGATCTAAAGTCACTGAGGTGGCAGGAGCCACTGCTCCCAGTATGGACACCATGTGCATGGGAGAGCAGTATCTCCAGGCAGGTACCAATTCTAGCGCATGAGTTTGTATGTCTGGGACACAAGAAGCACTGATGATGTGGCCATGAAGGAAACCAGCAGAGATTTTTTGGTCAAAGTGCTGCACGAAGAGAGGTTTGGACCCACTTTCCCCACCTCATCTTAGTTTACTGTGTTTATCACGATTATTACTGAGCTGTTCAGTTTGTTGAGCAAGAGTCCTAAAGAATTCTCACCAAGTTAAAAGCAGATCTACGCCAACTATTAATCTTTTAAGAAGATTAAGCAAACATGAACTTGTGTTTTTCTGCATCTCTTGTTTAACAGACTAGAAATTAAAGGGAAAGTGGTTCTACCAACAAAACAATAATATAACCCACATGGCTTATTGACACGAGAGTACCCTGAAATTTGAAGGAGTAGATTTCTTAATTACTGAAGGATAAAGGGACATTGAGCTCTCATTAATATCTGTAAGTCATTTTTTCAAGAATTTCAGCCAAATTGTAACATAGGCAATTCTATCCCACACATTTTAATGAGCCTTCATTTAAAAACAAACAAAAACCTTAGTTCTATTGCAAGTGCTATTGGAATTATGCAGACTTTGCCTTGAAAAATGAAGTATTTTAGACCTACATTTATTCTCATTTGTAAGTCAATTTTACAGTAAGTTCAGTTATATGAATTCATGGCTCCACATCTCTGCATTTCATTCTGTTCAATTCTATTTATTATTAACACAAATTGGAAGACATGCATGCTTCAGCCTATTTCTTTGGAGATCCATAAAGAATTCAAGGATACGTCGCTTATTTAGAGGACTACCGCAAACTTCTGGAAAGCAATTTTAAAAGGCATAATGTTCTTAAAGAAAAAACAGAAAAATAATATTCTAAATAATATTCATTTTAAGGAAAGAACCCCAAAGTTAAAACCTAATGTAGCCTTATAAAGCAGGCTCAAAAAATATTCTGGCTTTCTACTCCCTGTATTTTTTTAATCCCTATAAAATGTAATAAGTTTGCACTGCATCTTCTAAAGTGTCTGATATATTAAACTTCTTATGAAACATGTACTTTAAGACCAAATCCATTCACATCTGCTCTATTTTATGCTTAAGGAACTTCTCCTGCAATTTCAAACAGTCATGCCAATAACAACATACAAACAGTATGAATAGGCCAGCCCTGACAGTAACTACAAGAGCAAGAGGAATGATGCTAATCACCACATCTATTCTGCCACAAGGAAAGAATAATGTATTTGCATTTTAGGTAAATGACAATTACAAGAACAAAGTCTGAAAAACCCTGGATCATCGATTAGAACTATTTAAATTGACAGCTCCCTCAGTTCTGTTCAGTCCAAGTGAAGGTTGCTTTAATGCTACTACTTCAATACCACTAGACATATTCATCAAAAAAGTGGGTGAAAAGAAGAAATACACTGACAAAGAAAAACACAATTTCTTTTAAGAGGCAATATCTCACTTTGTCATTTTGACATTTGGAACATGTAGAAAACTTCTATTATGTTATATTGATCTCTGTGCAAAACAAATGTGAATTAATGAATTAACATTCACTAATTTTTGTGACTTAATACTGGTGACAAAATATTCTGCACCGACTCCATACAATGAAGGTAACTTCATTTCTTGAATATTTTCTGTCAGAGAGAATCAATTTCTCTTCCTTTACAAGTTATTTGGTAATTTCTAACTCAGGGTACAGTAAAGGTTATTCCAGTATATAGTTAGGGTCTTCAATTACTTCCACATTGTTCAAACATTTTCAGTAATCAATGCCACATGGAGGGAGAGGAGGGAGTCATCGATTTGGCACAAGGAAATGGTGCCAAAAAGCAGATGTGGCAGAACAGAAATCATCACCTTTCACTATAATCATCTTTAAAAGTTTTACAAAGTGAACTCTTTTCTCTTGCAAGTAATACATTGACAGCAATGCTTTTTACAAGGAACATGATAAGCCTCCCTGAAACCTCATGACACAGAACTAACCGAATATTCACCTTGTGCAGAGGGTTTGGGAGTGACAGCTGTCAGCAAACTAATTAACAATCCATTATAAGTGATCAAATTAGTTTTTATAGATTAATTATAAACTTATTATCAACCCCAAACTTTTATGAGCCATGGTCAATAAATCACATTAGCCATTTAAATTAGTGATTCATTGTGATGATGAGTTTTAAGGTACAGTGAGAAATGCAGAAAAAGATATCAATGACTACTTACCAAGTGTAATGTTCATATTAACATATACCTATTAAATATTTACTCCTATTAATATTTAACTAAATACATTCTCATCATGTTTATGATGCAGCACAAACACCTATATTTTAATATCAATGGTGGGATTTTTGCAGCTATTTTGTTGATTCAGAACCTGCTTGCAGTAAAATGCAACTAGACCAAGAGGATCTCTTTCAGCAGAGCAAATATTATGTTTGCTCAACATAGACTCATGAGGGCTATGCCAAATTACAGAATAAGGCAGACCTGAAGAAACAGATCTGATAAGCCAGTCCATTGATGAGAAGAATGTCACATCTGCAGTACACACATTTTGGGTGATGTTGGGTTTGTTTTTTTTAAACCTTGGACTTACTCTAGCCTGGCCACTGAACTAATGACCAATTGTGGTTAAAGCACAGCCTCCAACTCGGTTTAATCCTGAAGAAAATCAAAATGATTCAGAAAGGAACCATTGGAACCGTTTCACCAAGTTCTGCAGCTATGTGAACCAAAGCACAGGAAGTGGGATGAGCAGGTTTGCTTCAAAAACATGCTCTCAATCTGAACTAAAATAGCAAGTCAGACATGCCCATGAAGTCAGCAATTAAGTTCAAAAACTTTTGATTAAAATATGTTCAAGTGGGAAATCCCACATCTATGACGGATGAGACCAAAAATCTCTAAGGATAACAACAATTTTTCAGAGTGAAGGGAACTAACTACCCTAGTCAATATTATTACTTCTGGAAGACAAAAGTTTTGACTTTAGATGGGGAAAAAAACCTTAGATATTCCTGAAAAACAATAAAAATCCAAGAGGAAGCCAAAAAGTACCCTTATTGTTCCTGAAAATCAGTAGAAAGTAACAGACTCTTAAAACAGAAATTCCAGTAGCAGAGGGGCATGAAAATTCACTGCAAGTACATTCTGGTATATCACTTCCATCCTTCTGGAGAAGAGTAAATCATCACCATGACTGGCCTCCCCTATCACGCTCATGTAAGAGTACATGAACCTATAAAACAGACCATGGAGAGTTAAATGCCTATGCATTGGTTGTGCTGCCTGAAAGCAGGAATCATAAAGCCCCACAGACATATGATCATAAAGTGAAAAGAGTCACAAGCAGGTGCAAAGAAAACAAGCTATCAATCAGGTCAGTTGTCCCAACAAGTCAAGAATAAGCATAAATTTGATCTTGGTTCAGATCCAGTCCATTGCTTAGTATTCCAGATTAAATAAACACCAAGAATTTATAGATTTTCCATTTCTATGGACCCAGATCCTCTTCATTTGGCTGCCAATCTTGCAGAAATAGCCAATCTCTCTACAGATTCATCCGGAAGACAACTGAGTTCCTTAAAGAGGACCTAGAAACAAAGCTAAGGGCCATTTAGTGTCTCTGCTTACCAACAGTGGTCTTAGAACCACGACAAATTTGACATCCAATACTGAACAAGTCTTCACCATTTTGCCAATATACCTCATATCCTCAAGTATTTGGACAACTTGGGGAGTTAGAGCTTCTCACTTCCTTTTTAACACTCACCAAAACCATGAGCTAAACTCTCAATGCAGTTCAGATGACCCATTGAAGTGAGATCATTGTCTCCTTACATTTCTCTAGGAATGCATTAGAGACACATGGTCCATGCTCTTAGGGGAAACACATTAAGGATATGGGATCACCCATATCAGGCTCAAAGGACAGCTGGATATCGTCTAGAGAATCCTTCCTTAGGGGAGTCAGCTATGATCCCATATGCTATATGTACTAATGATATGACTTAGCTATGATATGACTTCATCATAAGATTTTGCATGACTAACTTTTCTGTGTGTTTTTCTCCTAATTCAGAGGCTAGAAAATATTAGTGTTTTATATAACATTTTGGGGTTTTTTTTAAGCGTTTATCCCTTTCAGTATGTTTCAGTCAATAGTTTCTCATTATTTAGCAGTCAATGAAAACACAAGGATGTTCAGTATGCCTGAAAGTTACCCTCATGTATTAGACTGCTAAGTATGCATTTTAGTAATCTATAATTAGTCAACAAGTCTGGGAGACCTCAGCCTTCATGAACAGATCTATGTTTTCTGATTGAGTGACCTCTAGATTTCTCTTTCTCACTGGGATAAGAAAACTGATAGAGGTTGTTGGAAGTACAAATACATATTGATGAGCTTGAAATGCAAAGTTAGCAATGGGATTCAAATTCTATTTCTAGTAAAGCTTTCTCACAGTGTTGATGTTCTATTAAAAGTATTTTCAGCTTCTACACAAAAGAAAGCAAAAAATTCAAAACTAAATTTAAATTTGGTGTCTTTTAATAGCCCTGATATTTTCCAGCATTTTGTAAACAAAGCATTCTAGACCCAAACTGATCAGAGAGTATTAGCAAAGTCCTAAAGCTGCTATGGATAGCTGGCTGTGCCAATGACATGTTTCTTTCCTGATCAGTAAGCAATATAAATATGTCTGTTATTTACAAAAGTGTGTTGCTTCATCCATCAAGGCTGCACCAAACAGACTGCACTTGGTAAGTGGAGCATAGCAGAGGGTGATAAAAATGAAAAATGACTTCCACTTTAGTTATGCTAATTCTGAGGTATGTACTGTAAATGTTTACAACCTCTGCGAAGGTAATGCCTTGAAGAACACAGCATTAATAAAACGGCAACAAAATGTTCAAATGAAAGCATTCCTTTTCAGTTAATTTGAATCAAACTTCTTCATTAAAATTGATACCAAAGGAATTCAAAAGCCCAACTCAATAATACAAAGTATTAATTTAACTGGGAGAAAAAGGTTCATAAAACTACAAAGCTCTGTTTCTGTGACATAAGCTATACAGTGAGAAAGACTCTTTGAAGTCAATACTACAAGTGAAAAATCACTTGGTAATTACCCAGCACTAGGACACAGTATGTTGGAATATTTCTTTATGTTTAGCTCCTTCAACTCCCAATATAGAAAAGGCAGATTCCTCTGAAAGGCAACTCAAAAAAGACAACTAATTATATGCTTTGAAATACTCTCTGGAGAAGCTTTGCCTTCTTTTATAATAGGAACAACATCATTTGTGCAAGGGTTTGCCAGAGTGAATAACCCCACTCTTGCCCTAGGAACATCAGCACATTCATCATTGGCTGATGAAAGCAGCTGCCATCCTAAACCAAAGGTCAAGATTTTGGCCAAAAGCAAACCCTTCAGTAGAAGGCATTATGGTCTGATACCATTACATTTTATGATCCTTTAAGGGGAGCTCAAGAGGTTTTAAAAATCAGACACTAGAGCAAGGCTGTGCCTTGTGAGCACACTCGTGAGTGCTGCTGCTTAGAGCAGGAGCCAAGAGACCTGAAGAGGACAGCATCTTTCCCTTGCGTGAGGCTAAGGGGCCTTCATGCCAGCCATCCGCACTACTGCTACCATGCTAGCTCTCACAAATGGGTTTATGCCCTGCAATTGGATTTTTACATGGAAATTTGTTATCTGTATTATTCCTATAGCTGTAATTACAACCTCCCCTTTTGCCTTTCCATAAGAGAAACTACCAGAGTTGTGCAGGCACCAAGGAAGCTGCTCTGATGCTGAGGGGCTGCTGTCTGTGGGCTGTCCCTGCTGTGTGGTAAGAAGGGAATGAGTAGATTTATGATAAAACATTGGTATCTATAAAATACCTGTATACACTCAGCAGCCACAATTTCCTAGCTATATGTTCCTGTTCTACATTAGTTAACAAGCATTTATTGGCTCATGTTTAGCAGAGCAGCTCTGGCTCATTAAGAAATTCAAGCAGGTTCAACCAGTTTTACCACACATATCCAAGTCTCAAGTCTACATCAGTATTTTCATGTACAAAGACTGAATTCTGCCTGCCTTACCAAACCTGGCAAATAGACAGAAGTTTAGGGAGAAAGTAGCACTTCATTGAGAAAGATTCAGAGGATGAAGAAAGTACTTGGAGAACAAATGACTACATTTTTGGGTTTTGTTTTGGCAGCAGTCTAAGAATTATTTTATCCAAACCAATAAAGTTTATTATATAAGGCAAATTGGTTGCTTAAGTTCAAGAGGAAAAATAAATTCTCTGCCTAAAATGAGCTAATTTCTTTTTTGATTACATAAAAGAACAGGGGAACATAATTACTTATCTGCTTATTTCACTGTTGACTTAGTACATACTGGAGATGTCAGCCACACCACAGCATTTGGGGACATGAAAGTCATGAGGTGATGTCAAAAACTAACATTCTTTAGACACTTCACATGCTTCAACAAATCTTCTACACACAAAGCCTTGAAAATATGCATTTTTACTAATGCCAATGGCATCTCCCATTAACTTTGTGCTGTAACTTGTTTGCAGCCTTTCTTGGCTTCACAGACTGACAATAACAGATGAATGAAACCTGGGACAAGACCATATGTGGATGTCACAGCCAATGATCATAACAGACCTCAGCTGCCTAAAAGAATTCATAAGCTTGAAACACATATCTGCTTATGACAACCAAAAAAAGATACAGAGATGTGACTAAATGGTGGGGATCACTTAGAAGAAAAAGAGGATATCCAATACAGATGTTACATAAAAATACATAAATACATGACATAGGAGTAAATGAAGCAAGAAAAATGCTTTTGAGAGGTAGAGGCATTTGGGAAAAACCCATAGTTACCAGAGCTAAGGTAGAATGAGAATTGTAACAAAAGATACCATAATAATGGTCAAGCCTCACCACTATATGGATTTTTAGTGTTCTTAACATGCAAAGGCAAAAGTGTTAACATGTTATGGGTCTAAAAGAAAGCACAATGAGGTACTGAAAGTAAAAATCCTGAAGTGATTTTTTTTTTCCATTAGTAACTGAAGTTGTCTATAAGGTATAAATACTTTTAAAATTGAAGCATTGCTAATCTGCATGCAGAAGAGATCTCGATGAGTATATTTCTAGCTCTAGAATTTGAGGGATGTTCCACAAGTCTGGAAGGATGCTAGCACTGAGCTGGTACTCAACAAGGAAAAGTGACCTCACCAAGCAATTACAGGCTTGCTAAGCTGACATTAAGACAAGACAGAAAAAAATGGTATGAGATTCAATTAATAAAGACTAAAACATGATTCATGTCAGCTAAAATGACTTTACAGAAGAGAGGTCTCAAACAAAACATTAATTTTTATATAATGCACAAGAGTGCCTGAAGAAGATAATTGGGTAGATGTAACGAAGTGTGGAAAGATAGAATAACATCACCTAGCAAACACCTTAGTTAAAAGTTAGCACTACAAAAGATTAATATACTCTACATTAAATAAACCAGAATTCAGTATTTAGATGTCAAAAAGTGGCTGCTTTTATAGTTCATTTTATAGTTTAGCATTTTAGTAGTCTTCTGGAGGATATATGTTTAGGTCTGAAGTTTTCCAATAATTACAATTCAAATGTAGATACACAAGTATTCTTAACAAATGTGTACGTGCCCTGATGTTTGTTAAAGGGCTGAACAATAGCATGCAGCATCATTTAATTTACTTGTTATTTAAATACCTGTAAAACAAATATCAGTGACACATGTTCAGGAAACAAATTTATGCCAGATAAGCTCACAAAAGTAGCAGCTGTGCCTAGAACAGAGGAGCCCTAAAATTCCTGTGAAATAGCAGGTCAGGAAGACCTCAACAGGAGCGTCCAATGTGAATGTCACAGGCTCACAAACAGCACAACAGTGAGCAGTAAAATAGCTTTATGTTGGCGTCCAGCATCAGTTTACTACAGTGAGTAGCAGTTCTGCTCTTCAAATTTTACAGGGGGATATGGAAGCATAAAAGATACAAAAATAACTCATTGCTGAAAAAAATGCTTCACAGTAAGAAATGCACATAAAAACATAATATACTTCTCCAAAAAAATACTGACATTCTATGTACTTATAATACAATATGCCTTCAAGAGGTGTATATACAGCAAACACTAAAATATGATGGAGAGCTATTGGAAACACATGCATCTGGGAAAATGAAGAGCTATATCTGGCTGCATGGTACAATAACAAAGCAAGCCAGCTTTCCATTTAAATATTCCCTTTTTCAATAACTTTCCAATTCAGGAAAGTGCATGGTATTAAGAGCAACAGTTCCTCACTGGAGGAGTAATTGCACAATTCCACACAAAGCAACACCCTATGTTGGGATCAGTGCCTTTTGAGATGTTCTGTTTTTTAAAGAAAGGCTCTTAGTATGCTAAGAGACTGCTGGGTTTTGCTGTATTCAGGTTATTCAGAATTCATGCTGAATCAGCATTCCCCCACATGTTCTTTTTCCAAGTATTTTACTCAAGTTTGGCTAGCAAAATTACAGATATGGCATCATTTACTCAGAAAAAAATAGTGAAAATAGCTTTCCCAGTGTTTGTGTCTGAAGGAATGCTATAATTTTCCATTCCCAGATGACTTGAATTCCAGTACTTGAGCTCTTGTCCTTCAAGTTTACCTGGATTAGTCTAGACCAGAGTTCAGGCTTTCCATGTTGCATTGTACACATGTAAAAGACAATTGGGACTTCAGTTCTGAAGAGAAACATGAAGTCATGCTGTGCTTCTGTGAAAGGCAGCTTTGGAAACCTGACTGAAGCAAATTGATTATATAATATAGCAAAGGATTTAATGGAATAAATGATCTGAACTCCCAGATTTGCTTTCATAGCCTTTTGCAGTAGTCTGTCATTCTATCTTTACATCTACTGAAAACCATTTTCTCCAAAGCTGACCCTAAAAATGTTAATTTGCTCCAAAGACTTTCCTTCATGAATGTCTGACAATGAACATAACCTTGTCCTTCAATTCTATTATACTGGTATGAAAATGCACAGAGAATAAGCAAGAAAATGGAAAATAATTACAGTCATAAACCTCCTCAAGTGGCTGTATTTCATACCTATTTTTATAAGTATAATGAAGTCTTCAGAATTAATTGAAATAGTAAGGAAAGTACATTAGAAAACATTGAAGCTTGCTCACATCTCAGCTGAATAAACATATAATATTGCACCAGGCTGTTAAAACAATAAAACGTGCCCTGTGAACGTGAGCTTCATGCAGGGGACGCTGTGTTGTGGATGAAATCCAGCATGAGAGCAATGTATGAATATCTGTGTAAACATAGTCCCTACCTTCGATGGGACACACAAGAGCATAAACTATCTTTTCCTGTGACTGCAACTACATTCCTTTTGATGCAGGACTTTCTGCAACACAATGTGCCAAGGCAGCTGTCCCTGTGGCATGTCTATACTATAAAATAGAATGAAGTGCAGAAAACCCCAACCTGTTAAGTTCTAATCTTGGGTTTATTCTCTGCTAAAATTGTAAATCTTACCTTCAATTGCTTATATTAGAAAGTCCTAAGCAATATTATCAGGAAGTGATAAGCAATACTAAAAGTTTTCCAGAGATATCTATGCTCTGTTGAATGACTGAATTTCCTGTAGGGAGGCTGCATCTGCTGTTTCACCATTCCCAAAGAGTTAAACAATTTAAACTCACATTTCCACCCATCCTGCCCTCTTCATTGTATTTTTATGGCTGTATCAAGAATGCTGACTCCCACTTTTCAGAAGTTTTTCTTTTCAGCTCCCATCCTAATTCTTCAGGCTTTTTACCCTTTTGAAGAGAGGTTATTTTTCCTTCTTTTGAAATCTAGCACAAAAGTACGAAGTGCCAAACATCCCCACTTTGTACAATACTTACTGTGCCCTGCAATGCACTTCATATTGCTGACATCAGATTCTGCTTTAAAAAAAGAAGTCCCCCAAATGCAGGTTTTTTTCTTTACTGGTTGGTTGTTAGACTCTCTAAATAAATGCAGCAGCTGCCTCCCCATTTTATGCTCTTACCATTAAAAGACAAGATGACATGCTTTATTTCGTGAGCTTGAATTGACTATACCTTGGAAAAAGTTTATTTTAAATATGCCAGCACTTTATATCTCCTGCTATAGAAACACTTGATAAAGGAATATGTCATTTCAAATTTTTTTGGTGAAATTGCAAAGGCAATAAACAAGAGTGACATTAGACATACTTCAGTCTTAGTAACCACATTTTAGATTAAAACTTGATCACAGAACTAGTCAGAAAGATTAATGTATAAATGGATACTGAACACTTATATTAAACTGTTGAGAGATACCTATGGCTTTGGGAAAATTGTTTACTGATGTTAATAAATAAAATGTAACATACAGAAAAGAAAAGCTACCATTTACAATTATGGGTCCGCTAACAGTGAAGAAGAGTTGCAAGTGCTTTGGAGAATCAAGTAAGAAATACAACTGCAATATATCAGGAGAGTCACCTTGGACTGAAGGTTAGAACAAATGCAAGAAGATGCAGGTACAGGGACATTACTGAGGCTTCTGCTCTAAAATGTGCACAGAGCCTGCAGAGGTGAGCTAGCGTGGTGGCTACCAAGAGCCCACAGGGCAGAATATAACCCCAAGCAGATGTCTCCACAAGCTAAACCCTCTGAGGAGGGGCAGTCACGGCAGTGACAAAGGAGTTGAGATTAGTGCTCAATTCTAAGCTTGGATACAGAGAGTCCTGTAGCCACAAATGAACTGGGTTAATGCTAAATGTGGATTTCTCTGCTGCACAACGCAGTGACTTTGCCTGTGACTTTGCACAGGCTTAACCTTCCTAAACTGACAGTCAGGCATGAAAAATATCAGGGACATGTGGAAGGACAGATGCAAGTTAAATGAAAGGCTGTTTTCCTTTGCCAGGTACTCCAGCTTCATCCCACCTGGCCAACCCTTCACCATCTGACCCGCTTGAGAGGAAAATCCCCAGGAAAGGCAATAAAATGGACCAACCCAAAGGTTTATAGGGCTTGAGCCTGCAAATTCTGTTAGAACCATTCAAATTAGATAGTATTAGTATCCCCTCCATCAGCAGGTGCTTGCAGAACAGCCCTATGCTTTTTCCCCCTCAGGACACTGACAGCAAAACACAAGAGTCAAGTAGCAGGAACACCTGACCACTGGTGTTGGAAGGAGGAAGACAGTAAGAAGAATCAAAGATTTAGAGGCAGGATCAGGCTGCCTCCATGAGTTTAAACACCACGGCATTCTAGAAATTGAAGCATTAGAAGCTAAAGAGTTTCATAAAAATAAGCTCTATGGTCTGGTTTTCTCCCTCACTTGCCACAGCTCAACCCATTTTCCTAGTAATAACAAATAGCAATTAATGTGCCACAGCACTGCTCAAGGGAGGAGAGATAAGAGGCAGCAGAAAATATTAAACAGAGGTACCATAGGCCTAGATACCTAAGCAAACCTTTACAGCTCTACAGTTTCATTATTATGTGCTTTGCACCGATCCCTCTCCATGCATGGGTTACATGGGTAACCATTACTAAATTTATGCCTACAAATAGATAACAATGTGAGACTGAGATATGGAACTCAAGTCGGCTTCGGCTCTGCTTTTCTAAAATGAAGCCGTCAACTATAACAAGCTATTTAATTTGTGAAAAGTCTCTTTGGAGTGGAGATTTAGGCATAATTTTGGTTAATTCAAGCTGCCTGGTATGGAATCGCACTGCTAAGCACTAGGCAATTTCAGCTTCCCCTGGCTCTACATTGGACAAAGGTGCTCAGCACCTAAAAGCAGGTTCTTGGCTCTTCATAGGATCAGGCCAGAGAGACACTCGGGCAATAGTTTGCTTTTTAACATTTTAGCCCTGACTCATTGAGAGGCTTGACATTTGCAGCCTTATTCAAATACGAATATCTTCAGGAGTAATTAAAAGGAAACCATTTTTCAAGGAGCTTTTTATATCAAAGAGAAAAGAAATAACTTTATGTTGACTGTCTAACAGAAGGGTGATAAAGCCTAGTTACATTTATTCAAAATCCAGCCCAAATAAAATGTCAGGGTAATGGCGCTCTCTCAAATTTAGAGCTGCATAAGAAACGTAGAGGGAAACAGACTGTAATAGATACAAACAAACCAAAGTCTGGATTAAATAAAAAGCTGTTAAAAAGTGCACTCTCTCAAAAATAGCATTATGACAAATCAAATCAAGTCAAAAAATAAACTGTTCCCCAGAAAGAACATTGTATCTTGCCTAGAAGAGGTCATCTTAATTCAGCTCCAGTAGCTTAGGAGGGAAAGAGGGACACGAGGACTGCAGGGCTGGGGATGGAGAGGATTTCTCAACCCAAGTTACACAGCATGAGTTAAGCAGCAGGCAGAAGGACATTCCCTTGAGTTTCCAGTCAAATATAACTGCTCAAGTTCATCCTCAGGTTCCCTTGTAGAACTGAGCTCAAGCAAAACGCCAAATTGCTTTCTCTTTGCAGCAGAAAGCCAAATGATTTCCACTGGTGGGGCAAAGGAAAACAAGGGCAAGGAAAGAATGACCTCACAGCAAGTGCTCAGGACAGAAATGCTGGTTGGACAGGGAGAGCCAAACCTATCGAAAAAAACAGAAATGAAGAACAGCTCCTTAAGTGGTTCTTTAGCCTTACTCAGAGACCTTCTTTTCCCCCCACCCACAAGCCAGCTTCATTTTTGTCCTTATTTTCACTCAGTTCTTCATTGGACTGAGTTCAGCTTCCTAGATCATTAGCATGGCTAATCCCCAAATGCGCTTACATTGCAGAGTGTCACCAGCTTTTTATGTACTATAAACAAACACAGCACCTCCTCAGGGATTAATCCTGCAATCCTCCTCCAAGGAACTGTCCCAGTGAAAGTCACACTACCTACATTTATCCAGAAAGAGATTATGGAAATAGTGAGGGTATAACATCAAAAATAACACTAGCATCATCATTAAATCATGTTATATTATCTAAAGTAGCAAATCAAAAATCATTATGAAGTTACTTCTTCCTACATAATTTAGATAAGTCAAAGTGCAACTATGTCAGCTAGACTAGTATTCAAACAGCATCTCTGCAGCATCACTTCACACAGGAAATGCTATTAAAGCAAGGGACATGAGAGCACTCTTGTGATCCCCAAACTCCAATTACCAGCTCCCACTTAGTTCTGTGGCTACCAGATGTCAAGTTAGAGCTGCCAAAGTGAAGAGCAACAGACAGCACAGACCATTTTGAGAATGAGTTGGGGGATTGGATGTTATTTCTTCGGACAAATAAAGTACTAAGGGATTTTCAGCATCTAAGGTAAAAAAAGGAACAAGTTCAGGACAAATAAAAGAATGTCCAAATACCAAAGTTTTCAGCAAAATTAGAAGACAAAGACAAGAGAAGAAAACTAGAAAATAAACTTCAATTAGTTTCTCTTCATTTGGGCTTTTTATAGTGAAAACTCCTTCCTGAATCTTTGCTTTTAATAAAAAGTGGCCTTAAAATCTTCAGGCTTTTCATAAAATAATAGAATACAATCACTCATGCAAAAATATACAGACAAGGTGTTTTAAAAGTGCAGATGAATCTTGGATTCTGAGTGTGGCTAAGAAATGTTAGCCAGCAAATTAAAGCAGGCTAAATAAATAGAAATGACTATTTTCCCTTTGCCTATGGTAGCGCTCACATTGAACTCACACTTCTAACCATATATTCTGAGGTTAGAGGATTTTCTGCATGGGCAAGACAGCAAAACAGAACTGTTTACTATGGATACAAGGCCAAGGGGGAAAAGGTTTGACACACGCCTCCTGCAATTACCAAACATTTTTGCTCAAATGAATTTGTGTGCTGAGCATGTGACCCTCTGTTGACCTTCATCTTGAGATTTTACCATCAGTGACTACTGTAGAGCTCTTCACACTAATTCAGAAATAACAAGACCTAACGATAGCTTTTGGCATATGAAAAACACTAGTATGAGGAACTGCACAGAAAATACCTACCCAGGAGGCTGGTCATGTGCCAGTGCAGTGCTGATCTCAGCACCTGCTCAAAGCAGGGGAGCCACAGCCACCACGAAAGGCCACAGCCTCTCTCCTGAACAGACTGAGTTCTTTCCATTTGAAGCTCATTTCCATCAAAGTCCTTTATACTGCTGCATTACAGCATCCCTTTTACACCGCGGTGCTTAACCCCCTTAACCATTATCATAGCCAATGCTCAAACGCTCCCGTTTTCACTTGTGGGGCTGTGCAGCATCTAGTGCCCGATGTTCCAAACTGCAGAGCGCAGCCAGCTAGACAAGGAACTTATGCCCAAGCGTGCTGACCAATGGGTCAATAAACTCTCATAACCTGCTGTGAGGAAATTTAAAAGGAAGATGCACTGATGTACTGGAAAAAAAATTGTCCTGAAGTTTCTTATTTAAATTACAGGCTGTGCTTCTTCCTGCCTGGCTTCAGAGGCTGAACTTGGGCTCTAACTTGACTGCTCTGCACTCTAAAACTACCTTCTGCAACCACTCACTCCCTCAGCATAACCCCATCAAGTCCAAATGTGTTCAAATCCAGCAGAGCTTTCATTTCACTACTTCGAAAATATAAACAAGACTCATGCAAGCTTCTCACTCATTCTAAGGAAAGACTAGAGGGGCTGTTTTAAACCTTTTCTCACTCCCTGACCCTGTCTAACTGTGAGAAAGGAACAGGCATTAGATCAGCGGTACAAAGAAATAGGCTACTCTACAAGAAAAAAGTGAGGAAAATTATGCTATAGGAGTGAAGATAGAACAAATACATTATCACTGCCTTCCCAAACAAACAAGGCAACCAGGCAGGCTGTGGAACTTCACAAGCAAGTTGACCTCCAGATATAACAGGAGTCCCAAGGTCACCAGCAACTTTCTCCCTGGTCAGCTTTGCTCTGATAACTGTCTCAAAGTTAATCAATTTCCTCACCCAACAATATGCATCCATGCACAGAAATCAATCTATAAAGTCACTCTTACATTCAAGTACTTACAGAATTGTTTATTAAATTGGGAGCAACTAAAGGTAAATGGATAAAGTTATGATCTGCAGCCAGGAATTGACTGTTTTATGCTTTGGCATGTTGCTTAGCTCCCACACTAAATATTACGCATCTGCCCTTTTTCATCCCAAATAGCTTTAAGTAAATTGTTTTAATTTTGTCATAAACATGATAGAAATGAGTCAGTGTTACATGGAAGTTACATATATAGAAATCAATGTCTAAAATACAAAAATGCAAATAGACATTAATATAAAATTTCTAAGCTCTAATACACTTCCAAAGAACATTTTGCCTTGAAACTAAATACTGTGAAAACATCTCTTACATACATCCAGAAGTTGTTCACCTTACACTAAAGCACCTTAAAGTATAACAGAGGCACAGCTGTTCTGGTGAAGCAAAAAATGTGACCTTTTTCAGAGTCACCAAAGTTTTACTGATTGCCTTTCAAGGGAACTAAAATGTCAGTGCATCTCATCACCAACTTTGCTGATAACTCATGCAAATTAGAAAGCTGTTTCTTTCAGTGAGCGAAAGAAAGCAACTTTCAGTACAACGTAATACTAATAACTACAAAGATATCAATAAACCCCAATTCTTTGTTTTGGGTATATAGTAAGGTTGTTTTGCAGCTGAGCAAAAATAAACAGTCAAAAGACTTTTCAGTGCTTTAAAGGTTTTCAGATAGTTTCCACAACTCTCAGACTACTCAGCACAGGTGTTAGGGATGAATCTTGGCCAGTATTTGCCCAAGTATTTGCTCCTAATCCCCACATGGCCTATGACAGATTTAGTTTGACTCCTGCTTGTTAAAATCTAGCATGAAGCAAAGTAAAGCATGATAGCAGCCAGCATCTCCAAGCAAATTTTAAGCTGGAAATTAAATTGATTAAATGCATAAGAGTAGGTCACTTTTCAGAAATGAGCTCTTTGCTGTGCTTGCAAGGCAGGTTGCTGACACCACCATACTCTTAATGTGTGCAAAATTCATAGCAAACCCCTCCTTCAAGGATTTTATTTCCTTCATTATTTCCATTAGGTACTCCAAAAGGAAATGCAAGTTGAAGGTATAACACAGAACACCAATATGGAAATTAAAGAGAAATACAGAAGTATAATCTTATAATCTCTTAGATTATAAATATAATCTATCTCTCTAGAGGTTAGATTTATAAAGTTAAATATGCTTTCCTTCTCTCCCTTTCAGGAAGTTGTAGAGAACAACAAGGTCTCCTCTGAGCTTCGTTCTCCAGAGGAAATAATCTACAAGGTACCATTTGGAAAGACCTGGAAGTCCTCCAACATGCCCTGAGGGAGCCAGCAGGTCTCCATGGCACAGCCCAGGGACTGCAGAGAAGGCCTCAGAGCAGAAAGCCCAGCTGGTCTGGATTCCCTCTACCAGGGTGACTTGTCATCCGCACACCCTGTTTCTGGTCATAGACCTGAGCTTTACAGCACCTACTGCTGCTCCACAGACATGTGATGATGTTCTCCTACACTCTCCTAGCTCTGAAGCACCTACTGCTGCACATGGATTCTGGCACAGGACAAGTTTTAACTGCCAAAGGGAGCTCAAACCAGCAGTCTGACTTCCTTGGCCTCACTTCAGTGCCTGACTTGGCATAAGCATCACCAACTCATGTTTAATCAATTAAACATGTCTTGAAGGTTTGCAGGAATGAGGACAGGGTTTGACAGATTACAGGAGGGAACCTGTCTTAGTCTCTTTTACAAGTCTGTACTTAAAGATCTCAGTGCAGCAAAGTGAGAACTAAAAGTTTTTGCCAGACCTTCATTTACAATATATTCCTAACTTATTAAAGTAGTAAATGTAGTTCTCATCACAACAGCAAAAGTTCCATGAAAGCTCGAGTTCCCGGTAGAAGTATACATACCTAACACAACTTCCATCTATTCCAGCAAGGTGTTTAGTGAGCATGTAACAGAGATGAATCAACGGATCTGAGCTTGGGCTCTGCAGCTAAAGCACATGGCCAGGTTGCAACAGGGATTGTTGAGGTTCACAGTAAAACTGCCAGCATGTAAATTACTTGACAAACTGAAATAGGTAACAGATCAGTGTGTGTAGAATTTCACTGATATCTTTAGACATTTTTAATAAGTAGTAGTGATGAATCCATATCCTGTAGCACGAAACTATCAAACTACATTTTTTTCAGAGGCAAACAATTAAAAGAAAGGACAGCCCTTACCATACTTGCAGTCTTGAGACCTTCTAAAACAGCAGCAATGAAAAAACAAGCCTAAGTGTTAAGTTTGTGGGTTTTTTTCCTATATTGAACATTAGTGTACAGCTCAAGATTCCCAAACCAGATGACAGTAAACTAGATTAGACTATATCTAGTACTGACCAAACACCTGAGAGACTTACCTCAACTTGCTCTTTCCATTTGGTACCTCTTCCTTTAAAGGATATTACATTCTTAAGTATAAACATTGATTTTCTTTCAGATCAATTACATAGTCAAAACAGCAATTAAATGATTTGGGTATCTAGAATCCTTTCAGATTTTAGCCTTACAAAAGATCATTTTGTCAATAACCGAGACAGAAAGAAAACAAGTTACATGTGGTTAAATTACCCCTCTGTCTCAATCTGCTTGCAAGAACATACCAAGCTGCCAGGAGCCACATACATAGATCAAATCATGCCGGGACAGCTTCCATGGAGCTAATGGTCACCCCCAATGCTAGTTTTGCAGATGATACAACACTAACGAACTGCTCATGTTTGAGTAGCAACACATTGCACAGACAAAATGCATTTCATCTAATCATTTAAGTGTTTTCTGCTCAGAGGCAACATAGCTGGAAGCACATTGGTTTATGTTCTTCCTCTTTAAATGCCTTTAGGAGAATTTTCTACTTTTGCTATTACTCTGCCATATATTTCAGACTCAAAAGATTTTATTATGCTACCAATTATTTTTCTTATGATAACACTTGTTTTTCTCCAGTAGAAACACTTCTATTCTCTATTATTTAGAACACTAAAGCCTAAAAATCTGCAATGGAAAGATAATGCAACTAAATTAATAGCAGCTGGAATCCTTATACATAGCAAAGAACATTTGAGCATCTTTGCCAGAATTTCAACCCTTTTTTAATCTAATTGTGTATTCTTATTTCACTTGTCCCTTCAGCCTAATGCTTAAATGCTGCATTTTCCTAGTCACTCTGATTAAGCCTTGATTGCCCTCAGATGCTTTCTTTCCTCAAGCTAGGAGCACAGAAGGAATAAACCATGAGAAATATGTGGATTTTGCTTATTCAGAGGATTACATTTGGATACAGTTTGGATCAATTGCCTCCAAGCTAGAAGGATAATACCTTTTTAAATAACACTGGCATTCATTACTAGGAAAAGATCTAAAATTGTCCCTCTCCTGCTCTCCTTCCTTTTTTCCTTCTCCTTTCTCTTTCCCCTAAATTGCAACCAGTACAGTGGGATCAGATCAACCTTTATTTTAAGGGAGTAGCTTCAACTGCTGAAAGATCCCTGTGATATTATCCATCCTCCCATCTCACTGTACCCTCTCATCTCAAGACTTGCCCAAATGCCTCCTGGGCTACAATTTTACCAACAGATGGTCCATTATTTTTGGCATGATGCATATGTGCCTCTTCACACCTTTCTGGAATAGATGCAAGATGTATTGGAAGAGGGCTTTCTGCTGTCCTTAAGTGGAAGGATGAACAGAGATGAGCCATTTTTCAGGGGCAGATAGACAGCAAAGAAATACTTTTTCTGTAACTTGCAAGAGTTTAAATCACAAAAAACCATCCTGCTTCTGAACACTCAGACTATCACTGAGTAAGGCTCTCCTTGAACCCCCTCTGATTGCAGGCTGTCTGCATCAGAAAGGAAGCAGAGGCCATTAAACTTGTTTTTACAGGCTGTACTTGCATATATAGCCTTGGCATAAGGCTTCAGTTCGCTATACTGGGCATTTTTTTCAAGCGTTTATACTTTAACAAGTGTTTTCTGCCACTTCAAGTTGTCTCTTTTCCACTGAAAAAAGTTAAATGAATATGCATATAAGCCAAGGGAATGACAAGAGATAAATGTTTTCTGCATTTACAACGACAAGATTCATCCATATTGCCCTCTATTCAAGAGGTATAAAAAGAAAAGGAACTGCAGTTTGTATTTGAAGCTTTCTGGGCAAGTTATCCTTTATAGGATATCTGAAACAGCTGTATAATTATGCTGTCTGTTTAATTAAGCTCCTTCTTGGCATAGCTCCCAAACTGGTAATTTTGCATCCACATTTGATGCATTAGTATGTGCTGAATCCATACGTGCTGTTACAATGAGGTAGTGTATTTCTGCTGGAAAGCAGTTAAAAGCAGCTTGCTAAAATGCACTTCCCAGCTGCAGGCAGCAGTACAAGCACATTTACTCCACTGCAGAGCAAAAGCAAGCATCAATTTAAACCTGCTCCCTAGACTTCACACAGGAACAACCGTGTGCTTAATCCTGAGCTTAAGTCCTGCCTCAGCACCTCCAGTGCCTGACACAGAGCAGATTCAGCACCAATGCCCTTCACTGCATCCCACCTGCTGCCCTGCACCAGTGCCCACAGCAGCAGGAGCAGCACTGTGCAACTCTCCCTGCTCCTTAACCCCATTCCTTTCCTCTTGGTGAAGCACCAAGCCAGTAACATCCTAAATAAGCTTTGGGATCAATGCCATGATCTTTTTCTATACGGTATATAATGGGCTACACAGGATCTCCAACTTTGATTCAATAACCTGAGAATGAAATGACTCTGAAAAAGGGATACAGCAGCCAGGGGAGATAATAAGAAAAGCAGAAACAGAGCCTGCTAACACCTCCACAACACCAGAAAACTGTATTTGCAATGGACTATAAAGACATACTTGGCAGGATGCCATATCATGTCATGGATTCTCTTGAATCTAATCTATAGAAAACAGGTTGGGGTTTTTGTGTGTTTTTTTTTGTTTGTTTTTGTTTAAGTGTACCTTGCCCCAAGAGTTGCTATTTCTAGTTTTATTTTGTTATTCTCTACTATAGTCTACTATTCTCTACTAAATCCTCTATGGCACTTGAGGATCTGTCAATAAATATATTTTCAGAAATGTCTGATGCTGTGGCTTACATCTAACATCAGCAAAACAACTCAAATTCAAGCAGCTAAGTTTATTTTTTCCTTTTATTGGTTAAGAATTACACAAGGGATGGGCAAGAGCAAGCTTTTTCCATCTGCATTTCTAGGTTTGATTTTGTAAATTTGCTGATTAGTCCTCAAAACCTGCCAGCAAAAGCCACAGCCATAAATCACAAAGGGAAGAGACAGTGCTTGTTTGAACTTTCAGGTCTAGCTGAAGAGACATGAATTAGTCCCAGGAGTAATTTTTCAAACTGTGCTTGTACTTCTTTTAAAAGCAGTATAACCACATTTGATCAAGATGGATGGGCTCTCAGGAAGCAGCCCTTGCTCTGCTCCTACCCTTTCTTATTATTTTTTATAGTAAAAGGTGACTAGAAATATTCATAGAATTCCTCCTTTGGAAGACAGTTATCAGTTACCAGATGGAGATATTTAGAAGCCACACTTTCCTCTTGCGCATACAGGGATAGAGGCAGCACATCTGCTTGCCAGAGGCCATAAACAGCTGTAACAGCTGACTTGTCCAAATCTGCTCTGCCCCATATTAAAACTAAAGCAGCCTAAGAACTAGCAAAACTCAAGATGGTTTAAGACAGTAGTTCACTCTACTCAGCACACTGAGCTCAGAGCTATCACTTTTCACAGCACCACTTCAGGAGGAAGCTCTAGAAAGGCACTGAAGGGAATTTATAGTTTACTTCAGTCATCTAATAAACAGCACTGAACCAAGGCCTCACAAAAACACCAGAAGACTTAACTTTTAGTTTTGATGCGGATGCAGATTCAATGAGGTTGTATTATCTCCCAATAGCATCTGTACACATGCACTAACAGTGATTTTGGTTAGTTAGACCAAATTATTGCCATACATATGTTTTTAGACATGTGCTTGACTGGCTAGTCTGATTGCTCTGATCAAACAGCTTACACACTGGCACATTTATTGTTGACAAATGGCACAGGAAGGAAAGGTCTAAGCTCTCCCCAAAGGGCCACTGCTCTTGAGAGGGGAAGCAGGGATGTGAAGGAAACTACTAAAGCAGCAGAGGAGCTCCCCTCATGGAGGGGCTACAAGAGGCCCCTCAAAGCGGCCTCACCACACAGCCCTGCGCATTCATCCACCCATCTGCCCCACTCACCCATCCCTGCTGCAGCACTGCCATCCTCCGAGAGGCACAGAGCCCTCCCTATAATGAAATAACTTATCACTAATCCTTAATTTATTTGACATTTCACTAAAGAAGCAGGACGAATACTTAATGAATTTCTAGTTGGTTCTAACTTCAGCTAAGTCAGGAGAGCGGAATTAGAGCCTCTTCTTTTTCAGTTAAAAGAATAAAGATCAAACCAGGAGGGACCAAGCTACAAATACCATCTCCTTTTCTCAAGTAAAATGGGGAATAAAAACACAAAATCATTTCCTTTGACTTGCTTTGAGTGAAACAGATTTAAGAATTCCAGAGCAGGCTTGGGCTTTATGTTTTATTCAGTGGCACACAAATTCCTACAGACAGCTAAGCAGATACTTACAAAAAAGAAGTCATTCAAGACAGGATATGCCTCTCATTAACTGAGCTTCCCACTATTCATTTGATTTACAAAGAAATCAGACATGACAGTTTACATTCATAGGGACTGTAACCTAATTACTTGGGTGTGCCGCTTATATACCCCTAGTAGTATACTCCTTTTGGCTCCTATGACCAAGAACACAGTAATAATTTATTTTATTATCACCTTCCAGTGTAGTCCAAGCACCTCAATTCTTATCTCTGGGGCTCCACAGGAGCACCTGGACAGAGCTGGACAACAAGGAGATTAGAAGGGGCAAAGTCCTTCACAGCTCAGTGAAGGAAGGTTAAGGAAACCTTCCTTAACCTTATCAAGGTTAAGGAAAATTGAGACGTTTCTTCTCCCCTTTCGCTGCCTAACTCAAATGCAATTCTCTGACAGATTTCAGTATTTATGCTACAAGATATACATCAAGATAAAAGATTATACAGCTCTAATCAACTATGCTGAAACCATATTGGTTTGACATGCCCTTGATACCTTTCCTTTAAATGAGGCAACTATAAAAAATGTAATTATGGTAGGTAATTTTTTCTAACTTTAAGTATGGTTGTCAAAGAGCACTTGGAAGACCATTAAAAAGACGTCAGGAAAAAAAAGCCTAGTAGAACAGTACCACAAATCTCCTTTGTATGCCTGCTATTACAATAGGAAGATGAGGGTGTGATGTCCCAAATGCACGTATTACTTCTATTTGAGTATTTTGGAGTTACTGCAGCTTCCCAAAGCAGCTTTTAAAAGCTGCTCTGTTTCAGCCTCCCATTTTAAACAGGTCTTTAGATTATATTAAAGAAAAATGGCAAAAGAAGAATCTTCACTAAGTTTCACATGCTGTCCCTTGCTCAGCTACTGGCTTTGTTCTTCAGCACCATTTATAAAGGCCCTGGACTCAACACACATGATATGCATCAATCTTGAAAAGTCAATAGCTGTCAAGACAGCAAGTAGCAACCAGCTAAC
Source organism: Nothoprocta pentlandii (assembly GCA_013398315.1). Lineage (NCBI taxonomy): Eukaryota > Metazoa > Chordata > Aves > Tinamiformes > Tinamidae > Nothoprocta > Nothoprocta pentlandii. The sequence goes on from VZSG01000005.1 coordinate 3,995,841, forward strand.
TGACCTGTCACTCCCATGGGCTTTTTTGATCACAGGTTTTAATGTATGCTCTGTCGTCTTTACATTAAACAATGAATTAATGTTTTATGTTTGTCAAGGTTGACTGAAATAAAGAGTTCAGTCAGTAAAAATCATAAAGAACTGAAGAAAACCTTGTCTATGACTTGCAATACAATTTATTGAATGACTGAGGTGTTTTAACAGCTATGAAATTGAGCATTGGGAAGGGTTATATGCTTTGTTTGCAGTCTTTTATCTCTTATCTAACTGAAGTCAGAGCTCATTAAACATTAACCCTTTTATTAAGGACTTCTTTATCTAAGGCAACAACTGTATTCCCCAGCAAAAGCAAACTATCTAGGTACACCTCAGATTATCCAGAACCAAGTTAACAATAACGCAGGTTGTATTTTCCCCAGCACAGCTGAAATGGGAACCCTCCAAAGCAGCTCTTGCCCATAAGCAGGAAGTCACAAACATGAGCTACTAGCTCACAGCATGAGAAGCAGGCCTAGCACCAACGTGCAGAGAGCCTGGTGCCTCTGGGCAAGGAGCAGAGCAAAGATGGGGCCTACAGACCTCCAGCTCAATCCTGTGATCAGCTACACCCCACACGCAGGGAGGCAAAGGGCTTGGCTGCCTTCATTGATCCAGACACCTATGGTGAAAACCTGCCACAGCCCAGAACTTGCTGCCTCTCAGCTCACAGCTCCGAGCAGATGCTTATTGCATAGCAAGTCCCAGCCACCAGGAATATTACAAGTAATTTTTAATATATAATTTTTTTGCTAAGTAATAGGAATTTTTTTAGAAAATGATTATGCTGCAAGAGCCAAAGTGCAAGACCTATGGTGTTTCTGTGCCATTCTGATATTCCTTTGGCATGAAGGCTGCACAAGAGGTCAGATGTTTTCCTCATCTTGCAGTCCTCCTTGTAAGGGAGGGAGAGTGCAACCAGTGAGAAAGGACCAAGGAGGCCTAGTTTTAATTGCAACAAATCCCACACTTCCCATATGACCTCCGCATTCATCCACAGCTGCAGGTACCAAAATGCTTCTAGCAAAGCTTTAAACTGGCTGGTTTGTCAAAAAGCAATCTGAAGCAGGACAGTCATGTGTAAGCTGCTGGTGGTGATGATATACTTCCTTATGCAACCCTATAAGGGATAGCTGCATAAAAGACTGTGCAGAAACTAACATTAGGAAAACAGATTGAACAAAAAATTGAAGGTTCCAGGTATAGTACACTGGGGTTCAATGATATATTTTCCTGGGGCCATATCCAAACAAAGTTTGTTTTTATTCACTGGAGAAGTATTTTCCACAACACTGTTGTAGTAAGGTTAAGATCTGTCTCTTCCAACCCCTGCCCCCATATTCCCTACTGAGCCCAGTGGTTTCCTTGTCACTCAGTCATTGAGGTCTGAGACAGACCTTTTGTGTGTCTCATCTTACCATCACTTCTCAATCTTGAGAAACCCTCTCATGCCTTGAGCCATGTAGCACTTGAGAGGCTGAGAATAATGTACTTTAAGGAACCAACAGGAATAATTTCTTGGAACACCTGGACATGCCCATGCCAATAATAAGAAATTTTCTAGTTCATGCATGCTATTAGTAGGAAGGGTACCTGTCATGCTGAACTCAGGGCAAGGTGGTTGGCTACTGTTTTAAACTGCTTTAAAGACATGAACAGATTTAGTAGCAGTGCTCTCAAGGGTGTCACAGATGCTGAGAACAGACAGACTAGTAATTGCCTGCAAAGCCTCAGATACCAGAGGACACATCCCTGACCTGGGTGCTCAGTCAGCAAAACTAAGAAAGTGCCTTCCTAAAAGATCTAAGTGAATGGATAGAAGTTATAAATCAGTGACAGAGTAAAATCAGAACAGAAAGAAAAATTGTACATGATTGCCACAAGCGAACAAGATGTCCAGCTGCTGTAAGTCACCAAAATAATCTTTAACCTATGGAACAAGTGTAAAGGCTCATGTTCAGTAAGAGCTATCTTTCAGCAAGGATGCAGCATACTAAAACTTAACAGCATTAATACCTTCTTAAACCACCTCATGAAGTGTGCAATTTTCCTATCTGGAGTTTCCTTATTGTTAGAACATAGGATGCAAGGAAGGAGGGGGCGGGTGGACTTGTACTGATTAATTAATTTCCTGCTTGATTAAAATACATTATGTACTGCATATTTTAAAGAGCTATAGAATGACATGCCCTCAAATACATTTCTGCTCTAAGATTTCCTGTTATTAGGCCTGGCACAGGTTCTGAACACACCAAACAGCCAGGTGGGAGCTGCAGGGAAGGCAGCATAGACAATGCTGTGTCTGGCAGGCTAGGGAGGGCTCCAGGGCAAGGAGAAAAGCCGAAGATAGCGGGAAGGTAGCACGGGGCTGGCCTTGGAGAAGCCAGGGAGACAAACAGCAAGATTAAGGCAGTCAGGCTGCTGCAGAGTGGGCCACTGCATTTAGAAAAACAACTGCAACCCAGTCTGAGACAGTCACAGCTTAAGCACACACCAAAAAGGATATCAAAGAAACTACTCAGCCCCAGCCAGAAAGTCTCCAGCTTCAGAGGGAGCTCTGAGAAAGAGCTGGGCACAGCTGCAGGACTGTCAGAGCAGAACCAGCCCTGTGTTGCTTCCCAGTTGCCCTGCCAGGCTACCGGCCACCTTGCTGCCTGTGGGACTATACGACTGGCCACAGAATGGGTGGCTGACCAGCTCCAACTCAAACCACACTAGTTCTGCACAAGCACAGTTTGGATTCTTCACTGTTACAGCCTTTCAGAAAAGTGGGTGCCTAGGTTTTCTGCAAGTTGGTTTCACATTCATGATTTCTGATGCAGATTTCTGACAATATACACATTGTGACCCCGTTCACCATCCCCATTAACCTCACACCATCACACAATCTGATGTCTGGGTTTCAGGGAATCTTTCCCACCCTCACAGCTTTGTCCTCTGGGTACTTAGAGCATTTTGTACTTAGATGTAGGCTACGGGAAGAACAAACAGCAACAAAAATTGTGAGGATGGCTAGAGAACTAAAGGAATTGAACATTGGTGCCACTTTTAGCACTGAGGAAGGAGCGCAGTCTTTCTGATGACCAAGGAACTGCAGGCACACAGGGGACACGGGCTAGATGGCCTGAGCCACACAGGAGAGCAAATGGAGGCTTGCCAGAGCACCACCCAACACAGGCAAATACAGACACACAACAAACCACAAAACGAGTTAAACGAGTTAACTGCTGCTTGCAAGCAACAGAGTAGGGCATCACTTACTATATTAACAAGTTTCCCAGGGCAGACAAGACTTTTTCAAAGCATTTCAGCACAAGATAAATTCTACTATGTAGACAAGCTGCTAGATTAGAGGTAGCACATAAAAGCTGAAGGTCTGTGATTCTCCCTGGGAACTTTTAAACTTATTCTACAGGTTCTTGGCATTCAGCATATTCTCTCTTCTAATTTTAGAGGCAGAGAAATGCCTCCTGTATGTCAGCAGTCTGACAGCTGTGCAGGTAGAAGAATGAGTCAGAGAAACATCATTCCAAAGTTTTAAGTTTCTAGCTAAGTACCATGAACCTGACCCTCCAGTCTCACACAGTGAGATCATTTAGGTGGGCATTTTACTCAATTCTACCCAATAGTACTGGATACTCCATTTGCATAGAAGTAGCTACCTGGACAAGCAGCAGAGAAGAAACATGTCTTGTGCTCTTAAATGCCTGAGTCAGGGAACGTGTCTGGAATTACTTGTGTTTTCACAACATATTTAGGATTTCATTTCAAGACTCATTCCATGAGACTTGAAAAAGTCAGATATACTTATTGATGCTGTACAGACACTGGAAATTTAAGAACTGTGATATCCTGAAGAGTTGATGTTGTTCTTCCTTTCAGGTAGACTGTTGAAGTGATAAGTGAATACCTTGTTGGTAAATCATAAAACCCGTGTCGCAGAAGAGCTCTTGCTTCAGCCCTTAAATAACTTCAGTTAAGCAGTGCTTGTCTTTTGAACACCGGTTTCCCCAGACATAAAAACATGGTAAACGTTGAGACCACAGGAACAACTATAGCAGCAGTGTGCACAAGAGCATGTAGTTGGACAGATTTGATCGAGTTATTGATTTTGCCAGTTGTATAGATCATGGTTAATACCTATAATTCCTATTAATTATTCTTAGAAAAATATGTATAACAACTATGAAGCCATACTGACTAATATGCACTGGAGAGAATATCTGAGACAACACTAGATATGGATGCTAATCCAGCAGGTCATAAGCCTACCCTCTGCATTAGCAGCAGTGTGCAGAATTCCACTGCTGCCTTCTCATCCTTTTGGCTTCCACAAAATGAGCTCTGTATTTCACGTTGCACTTTGAGCCAAACCATCTCCCACAATAAGCCTGCATAAAGTAAACAGTCAGGTAGGCAAAAGAGTCAGATGACAGTGAAATATCTGCCTCATGAAGCTGCATTACACATTGATTTTTCTTTTACTTTAAGCCTTTTGCACCTCAAGTAGCTATTCTATATAGCAGTTCATTAGAAAGAAGAGCTGGTCTCTAAATCCAGCAAAATCCAGTGAGGCTTCCAGTAAAACCCACTCATCAATAAGCCCTGAATTCTGCTGCTCAGTTCTATCACTCAAAACCATTTCTAGTATTCAGGTTGGGCTGGTTCCACTAAAAACTCTGTTCAGAGAGATGTAGCTATTCTGCAGACAATGTGTTGTAGGGATCCAAGCAACCTCAAAATGTGGATGCCCAAGTATCAGAATCTATCTCAACACAGCCACAAGATGCCCAGGATCATTTCTGCTGCTTCACAGAAAAGCAAATTACCCATTGCAAGCCTCATGCTGCTGCAGAGCCATTTCTATAGATACCCAAGTGAGCTCATTTAAAGCTAGTGGGCCCCCATAAAAAATACTGCAAAATATGCACAACTTCAGCTTTTCATCTGGATGTTTTATAAAGCCATAATATTAAATTGTCTTATGAAAACAAAAAGATAGAAGCAAGCTTTCACCACTAAGTATTAAAATCCTTAACAAGCCCACAGTGCTCAAGCCAGGTCACTGCAAGAACTCACATGCCTTGCACAGCTTTGTTTCTGGGCTGTTAAACACCAAACCTGCAATCTGGCTTCAACACTGCTCTGCTCTTGGGGAAGAAAAAGATTCTACTTTTGAATTTACTTCATCCCTGGGGATTGAACTCTTAAAGCCTGCCCACTTCGACACAACATTAAACTGACTTTCACCAAAACCTTTTTCAGCCTTGCAACTTGAGGATACCATGTTCAATAACTGGTGAAGACAGATGAAAAATAGCAGAACTCTAGCTGCATCTGCACAAGCCACTGGTTACACAAGTCAGGGGCAAATACTGTCAGTAGCAGCAAAACAATTACAACAAGCAAGCAGCTACCCAAGCAGTACTACTACAGTGGTGCCAAAAACTAAAAACATTTTCAGAAGGGTTTTTAAGACAAAGCCCTCTCCTCTTTGCTAAGATCTTGCAAGTTCTGCTATACATTGGAAATGACATGTTCTTAAACACTGGCTGCCACACTGAGTTAGAAACTATTTTTCAAGATACAGATTCATTCTCACTGAAAGAATAGTCACTGTTAAGTTTGGGGACAACCATAGCGCAAGATACTATAGCAGGCACTGCAATATTTGAATTTAGCAGAATTTAGAAGGTCTTCAGCAACTAAGTGGGATTTTCAAAAACCACCATGGCTTGCCCAACTCCATTCTCACAAAAATTTTTTTACCACTAATTGAATCATAGCAGAAGTGAGTGTTGAAGCCTCCTAAAAATCCTTAGCTTGAATCAAATTTACTAAAATGTTGACATTTCTTGCTGGCCTTTTGGGCTGCTAGAATCCCCATGGCCATTCCATTACATCATTACTTGAAATACACAGAAAAACAACCTCCTGTCTTTGCCATCCTGTCAGGGCAAAGCAAATGTAGAATTAACATTTTTAAACAAATCCTGCATCTGTCCATTTACTGTTTGCAATAACAGGTAAGAGCTAACCATAGAGTTACAGCAGCTTGATGTACTTTCAGAGAGCAGGAGCAAAAAGGTGAAGGATGAAGGGCCCTAATCATGCAGCAAATGGAGGCAATGGGTTCTTTGAAGCTTTCCTCCAGTTACCCCTTCAAGGGGATTAAAGACCTGAAGAAAGCTCCTCATTAGGGACCTCAGGCAGAAACTTTCCTAAAGAACTTGGGCCAGTTAAAAAGCTGCAGCACAGGGAAAAGGGAGGCTGCAGAAAACAGAACAAGGCAGCAAGGACCTGCCTGGTAAGGTTACATATTTGTGTGCATCTAAGGAATTGTCATTTTAATCTTTGTGCTTGAAAAACAAAACCTGTAGTGGGCTGAGTGCTTGCTAACTGAGTTTCCCATCACAGGGAACGTTGGCTCAAGACAGTAACTACAGCAGGTTCCAGAGCTGCTGCTCTGACTGATCCAAAACAGGCAAAGGGGGCTGAAAAAGGAGGAAGGTGCCAGAAATCCACTAGGAGAAAAGAGGTTGCATAGGCCTGAGTCCAACCAGAAAGGCTCAGAGAAGGTACAGCTTTTCCAGTTCCACACTAACCATTGCAAATACAAGTAAAGTGTTTATTTTTACTTACATATGTATATATTCCATATATAAACAATATTACCTTATCAGAACAGAGTAATAAAAAAACTACCTTCTAGGAAAAAAAGGTAAAAATGCAGTGGACAGACGTACCACTGCTTTACTCCAGAGTACTGCATCTACAGTCTAGATTTCTTTTCCTATCTGTTCTTCCTGTGAGCAATGGGTTGCAGTCATAGAAGACTCCAACACAAAACAGTTCATTACCTTATCCAAGCAACTAAATCAACAGAACTTGATGGAGAGGGACCAACATGACCAGACAAAACCCTCACAAGACTGGCATCTGCAGCCCAAAGGTGTGAAGCCTTTTCTGGTTATTAGAGAAACAATAGAAGGATGAAGATCTATATAGCGTGAACGGACACTGCTACTTTTGTCAAAGAGCCCCATATGTTATTTCATGCTATAAGGAAACACCACCATGGATTCCTGCAGCTGGACTGTCTGGCTGCTGTGCGACTGCACTACTGTGACTTTCTGCTACCGTCCCAGGGAGGACTCTTGGGAAAGAAAGCAGGTAGCAAGCCAAGTTCTTGCTCTCTCAGACGTGGTTACCAAGACGAAACAGTCCAAAAGGGTCAAATTCAAAAAAAGCCACCAAATAAATGCTTCATTGCAGTGGACAAGCAGCATAACAGAGTGCAAGACACCTCTGCCATCAGCTATGGAAACACTACTTGATGGGAGTAGAGAAACCCTGACAAGCAGCCTCAAGGGCCCCTCTGGAAGGGGACAATGGCAACATAGGACAGTTTTTCAAAAGCAGGTTTGTTCCTATATTAGCAGCTGGACTCTAATAAAGAGGTATCTGAATGTACAACAGCATTTACCCTTTTCATTTTCAAAAAGTTGACTAGTGTTTCTAAAACTTAATCTAATAACCTAGGTATCTTCTCAATAATTGTAGAGGAAGAATAATAGGAAGATGGCCAGACTATATTTAAACAAAGAAAAACGTCCTTTTTCTTGAAAAAGTCTTCAGGAGGAAAAGCTACTTAAGAAAAACAGTTAAAGCTTAACCTGGAAAGATAGTGCCCTCTGGTGATGAAATACCTTATTATTTGTGAGTAACAAATATTTTATTTTTTCTTACAACATTTGTCTAGAGATGTACTAAACCACCTGAAATCCAAAGTTTTCTTTTTTGAAATACCTCTAATTAGTAAGGGTATTTGTAGTGAAAATATCTGATTTTGTGACAGCAACACTATTAAATTTACATTTTCCTACCTGATAAAAATGGATTCTGCTATTATGCATGTTGCCAGTATACATTATGCTTAGCAGAATTCCCTTGCAGGCAAGAATTACATATTTACAATAGCTTATTTTGAGAATAAATTGACACTTGACATTGAAAGTTACTGATTTGCTCCAGGTCACAGTAAGTTCATACAGTTAAAGATTAAATTAAAATATTGTCCATATTGTCATTTGCATTTTCAACTATCAGTCTGCATTTTCAACCATCTTAGAAGTTCAGATTTGTGTTTCAAGTGTAGGTAGGTGAACAGTCAGAATCATGATGTTAAAAGCTTTATGTACACATTTACATTTTACACAATAATGTGAGACCACCAAAATCTGTCCATGTTAAAAGAGATCAAGTATAAATAACCATTTTTTTCCATTTAAATAGCAGCAGGAACAGGGAGAAAAGGCATTCAACCAAAAATCAAATCAGCTTGATCATATAACATTCTGCAGGGGTAAATAAAGCCCCAAGGTTGTTAGCATGGCCCACCAGTCATTTTGATCCAGGGAAGTTGTTGGACACACTGTACTTCCAGGAGTCAGGTGTTTGCACAGGCAAGTGCTTATTTTTGGGTAGTCCAGGCATATGGAGCAGCAGCCTTTGCTGGAAGCTACATCCTCCTACTCATCCACTGCCAGCAGTGGGCTTTTCAGGGGAGGGAGTAGGGGAAGGAAGAAATCTCTCAGTAAATAGCTGGGGATATCAATTAAGGCTCTTAAGGTTATTCCACACATACTAACTTCATTAAACACGAGCCAAGCCATTGCAAGACTAGGGAGAAAGGAGCTGGGGAATCCAGCATTTGAAGTGGTGGAAGAAGTCTGCACATCACTGGGTTCTTTAATTGTTGTTGTTTGATTTTACCAATTCATTTGTTAGTCCTTCAACTCTGAATAATATTTGAAGGCCTTCTGCCATCTATAGGGATCCAAGATGACAAATCGTGGAGACCTGGGTCTTATTTCTCCACACTGCTCAGAGGCAGCAGATCTTCTGCTTCAAGACTTTAAGAAAAAGAGGGTAAGATGTTGCAAGCTCTGCTTTTTTCGTCAAGCTTTGCTGAAGTGGTAAAATATCAGCAAGATAGAATAAAATGTGAAAGAGACCAATAACGTACTGACTCTCATTTAAAACTGAGCTTCAAAAAAGAGGGAGAAAAGCTGATGATAGCTTTGAAGATGGAAATATATGCTGTGTTCTTGAAGTTTTTATCATCTTTCACTGCTCCCACAAAACAAATGGATGAAGACGGTATTTTTTTCCTTCCACTCAAGTCCATTTATAGAATTACTTCCTTTTAGATTTGGAAGCTTATTCAATATTCTTGGTTTGAATGTTATGATTTACTGTCTCTCAATGCACCATAGACAGTCATAATACTATTCACATTCATTTTGCCATGAAGGGGACTATTTGGAGGAAAACTAAAGGTGGAAAAACACAGATTTTATAACATCTGATGCATTTAAAAATTGCTGCCTACTGCTACATGTTATGACTCAATGAGGAGATCAATGAGGAACTTCCTTTTCAAAAGCTGCTTTATTGGTTTGAAGGGAAAGAGAGGAGAGGAGCTTCAGTCAAACAAACAAAATATTCCTCCTGGCTAGTCTCTAAGTGCCATAGGATGCTAATAATTCTGAAACATCAGGAAGTCTTGAAATATTAAGAAGCTCTACTTTCAGAGGCTTAGCTGGTGCCTCAAACTTAACAGTGTAAACAGCTCCTGAAACTTGAATACGAAGCAGAAAATATCATTTATATGGTACATAGTACTCAAGGGTAGCAATGACAGAATCCAAAATATCATATAGGAGAATCAAGGAGACAAGATTCTTTTCATAAACAGGAATTGCTGGGAAGAGAAATAGATGGAGAGCACTAGATCTACACTGCTGGAACAGATAAATGAAAAGGAGACACCATGAACAAAATGATGTTTCACACTAAAGAGGCCACACTTTAGCAGACTATTCACGTAAAGCATCTAAAAATAGTTCTACTTTTGAACTTGTTTGATTAAAAACCACAAGTGCTTCAAGAATCAGTATGGCAAAGACTCCAAACTAGCCCTAGAGACAGACATTAAGTGGGGCGGCCCAGAACAAGACAGAAGACAGAACAGGGATAGATTAAGGAATGACACACGTAATTGTCAAAGTTGTCAAAAGACAAGGGAGCAGCAATGAACAGGGACAGCAAAGACAACATGAACTACTACCAAGGAAGAAAAAAAATCTTGAAAGAAGCAAATATAACTATAACTAATGCAGTTGACCAAGCTCCAGAGCACCTGTAACCAGCTTCACATTCACTTCGCTGTTCACATTTCTCCCTTGAATTAAGGTCCAAATACATGACAATTAACACCAATCCCCACCCCAGGAGGCTGGGGTCAAAGACAGGCAAGAGCTAGAAATCTACCGCAAGGCAGTAAGGCTGCCTGCCAGCACAGCAGGGTAACCAATAGCTCAGAAATACTGAGCTCTTACCACAATACCAATACTCTTACCCACATCTAAGACAAGCAGGATTTTACCTCAGCCAACTCTATGTAGAAGACAGGGAGTAAAGACAACCACTCTCCTGCAGTCTTCTTGCAGTCCACAAAGTCAGGGATTTGATTCAAACTGCGTCAGGAAAGCGGAAAATGACTAGAGAGAGGAAGGACTAGAGAAAGCAGATGACCAGGTATTTGTATGAACTCTTTAGCTGATACACATGCTGCTGGTGTTCAACTTGGACAAAACCACTCCACACTACCCAACGTGCCATCAGCTTCATTCTCTGGCATGTGTCAGAAGCTAAACAGAACACAAGCATGAAAGACTGAGCCCACCCATTAAATGAGTCAAAATTTGGTTTTACTGAGGAAAAATATTTGTGTTGTGTTCATCAATTACTTCATCAATTACTTTTCATGCCCCCTTCTCTGTAAAAACTACAGAACTTTAATCCTTCCAGTTCTGTTTCTCTTTCAGCTTGACAGATTTCATCCCTAAATTTTTTAAAAAGTTAATCAACATTACAAGTGTACTTGAGCAAAAGAAAACCCAAGTCTGTTCTGCTAAGTACTTAACTGTCTCTTCTGGTCAGAAGCACTAGAGTTGAGTGCTTCCCAGAGCTTACCAGAGGAACAGCCATGCAACCAGCATAGGAAAATAGATAATTTCTGTAACAATTCATTACTCTGCTACAGATATCAAATACCTTTTTTCATAACTGAATCTCAAACACTGTGGAAGGCTGAAGTCATTGCTCATCTCCAGCATTCATCAGCAGATGCCTGACCTGAGGCATTAGGCTGGTGCACCACATACCCAGTCTTAACAGCAACTGAGCAACCCTGCCTCAGCGAGGAAAAGTGCCTTCTTATATCTGCCAAAGCCTGATGCAGATACCTTAATACATCCAACAGATTAAGGAGGCCAAGTGCTCATTTCTCCCTCCCAGTCCCATCAAGACCTGCTTGCAGACAGCTTGCTCACACAAACAGGGTTGCATACTTCCTAAAGATATTGCTGCTGTTTTCAGGCAGGATAACATACATAAGAATACAGATCATTAGAAAATGAGAGTACTCACATTGACAGGCAATGGGTGATTGTTTATAATGTCCATCCCATTCAATTTTTTTTTTTTTTTTTAAATCCCCTTCTCAAGTCTGCTTTCTGTCCTCCCAGAGGAAAGGCCTCAAATCCATTTAAACTCCCCTCACAAAGCAGCAGCTCAGTACTTGCTGCTGTCCATCTTGGATGCCCTTTCCTGTCTTTCTACCATCTCCTCTTAGAGAAGGGCCCAACAACTGCATGATGGATGGCTGTGATATCATTTTAGACAGTGGCATAATGAAAATTTTATCTTTCCTATTGCTCTCTAGATTTAAATCATGTAACTGAATTAATTCTTTCATAGACCAGACATAGTACCAAGTTGAATGCTTCTCATCCCTGCCTACAAAGTAGGCATAAACCAAAGTTTTCCTGAAACTTTCCCACCATTACCTTTGACAATTTTTGGTTTTGGTAAGTTCTGTCACATCACTACTTAAATCTAAATTTCAATGTGCACATATGTAATTACGTCTATGACCAAGTTCCAGACTCTTACCCTCCCCTTCAGTAAGCATAGCTCTACATTCCTCCCTTTTTCTTCCATAGTTCTCTAAGGCTTCTTACAGAAGCCAAGATACCATAGAATCAGAGGACAGGTCCTAGTGCAGAATAAATAGGCAAAGAATAAATAGGCAATAAATAAGTGACCAGAGGCTCGTGCTGCAGCATCTGGATGGAGCCCTTGCACCCGGCATTCAGCAGGGCTTCCTTTCTCTTTGTTTCCCCTCCTTCTGAGCCCTCTAAGTTTCTCTTCTGTTACAATTCTCTAGTTTCTTCCATTTTTTGCAGTTTTGTTATTCTCTCTCCTTTCCTCCACTTCTGAAAAGCACAGCAGTCATTTCCTTATTTCCATTATCAATTGCAATGGAATGATTATTAAAGCAAAGTTCTCTGCTGAGATCAGTACAGCCAGGCCTGATCAGTAGAGATTTGAAGCATTGCTCTGTTTTTGACTATTTTCCTCACCAACAATTTTCATATCAATACTATATAACAACAAGGTTCAGATGAGTACAGGTCCCTTTCACTACTACATAGGAGTCCCTTGTTTACCTACACCTAACCTTATTCTGTCATCATCCTTCACTAGTGTTTTCAGAAATTATAAGCATACAAAAAGTAATTTAGAGCATCTGTTCAACTCTCAATGGAGAAATTCTCAATGGAAAATAGAACAGACATGGAAGAAAACTGTGCCTCAGAAGACAGCTTAATATTAAATTTCTCCTTTATGACAGAGAAGATAACAGAAAGGATGATTTTCACAGTCAATGAAACTTCACTGGAAGAGAAGAGCTACAGAAGGCATCAGGAAGCCCTGAACACCCAAGTGACCTGCTAAAATATAACATCCACAATTTGAACGAGAAATACATTTTACAAAGAATGTTGCTGTCGGGTTTGCTGTTTATGAGACACTTTCACCTTAACTGGCACTACTCAGTTGTTCATTAGTAGTTTATTCCCCTCTAAATGTTAGAGGGATGGTGACCTCAACAACACTTGCCTTGGGGTTTCCAACACCATGCCCTGCTTGAATGCCAGGAGATCTCTTGAGCTTCAGAAATCTGGACTGAAACTTCCTGTGCTAAGTCGGTGCCTTAGGCTAGCATAAGGACACCTTCAATTAAAACCCGTCTTTCCTGCACAGTTGCTTCTCAGAAATCAAGTGCCATATTTAACTTGCTTTCCTCTTTCTGAAGAGTGGTAGCCTCTGCCTATTTTAAGAGAAACACATTCAGCAGACATTTCTTTCATTTGTGGACATACATTTTACCCTAAGTCTCCCAAATTTGGAAAAACTACATTTCTAAAAGAGAAAGAAAATAAGTCAGTCTCACTTGGTGCACACAGGAGCATCATTTCAGCTTCCACTCCATCTACACAAAGTAGCTCTTGTATCACGAGGCACAAACCATCTCTGCAGAGCAAAAATGCTGTCTCCTTGAAAGGAATCCTGACTTCCCAGAGCAGACTGGAATCTTCCCCCCAGCTAGCATCCCAATTAATAGAAGCTCTGCTGGTGCCGAGCAAAAATAATGCCAGAAGGAATATAAGCCTCCTCGTAGGCAGCAGCAAGGCTACAATAAAGGTATATAAGGCTACTATGACTAAATCTAGAGAAAATTAAGAACCAAGAATGATAGATACAAGAGATAGGTGCAAATACCTTCCTTTTTTGTTAGTTGTAGATTACTACCAGCTGCCTTGGAAGTTCTATCCAGGGTGATTTCACCTGACATTCTCTAACAGGGTTGAGTGATGCATCCCTTGGTGCCATCTCATTTTTCATCACATGTTGCAGGATGTTCATTCCCACTGCAAAAGGCCCATTGACTTGATGGAGGACCATATAACTTACAATTCAGACGCATTGGATATAACAAGGACAAATTAAAATCTTTCAAGAACACAGAGCAAGAAGATATGAAAAAATAAACTCTACAGTAGTCAAGCTAAAAGGAAAACAAGTCAATATTAACCAACAGGCAAAATGCTTCTCAAGGTACATGTTTCTGTGTTGCATGAAGCAAAGAGCTGCAATGCAGAAAACACTCTTCAGCTGCACCATTTAAACTGTCCTATTTGACCACTGAGGAGCAGTGTAAGGCACCAGTGGCAGGTCCTCTCTATCATGCAGAGAGAGGGTCACCCAAGGGACTTAATGATAGTGCACGAGAACGATTTATTCCACCCATGGGTCACGTGTAAGCACATAAGAAATGCTTAAACTCATACCCAAAAGACTTTTACCTCAATATCAGTCTGTCTATTGCCATAATAAAAGTATTTTTCCTTTGGTTATATTAATTTTTTTCATGTGTGCCTCATTATTTCTTCTCATGCCGATTACTCAGTGGAAGGGTTAGATTCTATTTAAGGCAGTGGAAAAGGTCACAGACAAAAGGGAGCTTGAGTCTGTTTGCTATTTTAACAGAAAACTACCACTCTAATGTTAATATTTGCTCTCTTTTATAACAGGTATGCCCAAGCTATCTGAATAGCAAATCATGATGAATACTGTGAATGACAGAATTGAAGAAAAGTTATTGATCTCAGAAGAATATGGAAACGAAGTGGCCAAATGTTAACCAAAACTTCTGGAATATTTCTTTATTGAAGGACATGTGAGCTACCCATGGCAAAGGGGACACATGGCATTTTCTTGTATTTGATAACTAGAGAAGCAGAATAACTAATCCAAACATGCAAGTTGAAAGAAAGGTTATTATAATAATTTAAATGCAAAGAAGCTTATAAACAAAGTACTCATTAAAGCATTTACATTGACACAGGGCAAAATGACTATTGGTTTTGTTCAATTAGTTGATTGTTTTGTGTGGGAGGAGGAAAGAACATTGTGAAAATAATTTTGGCTGCACTTTCTTAATTGGTCTTTGTTTACAAGCCATGAAATTATTTTTAAGTGCAAATATTACCACTACCTCCAAAAGACAATGCCAAATCATGTTTTCTAACAGATAGGGGCCAGTCTCTGGATCCATTTCTAAGATGACTTTTCAAACAGCTGCTATATTCTATATTATTTAAAAAAATGAGAAATAGTATTTCACAACTGGCTTATTCATATGAGAGATTGTGCACCAACAGGTCAGGAGCTCTCAAGTTTGGCCCTTACGGACACAAGAGCTGCCTGCGCTCTCTTGACACGCATGTTGGCTGCCCCCAGCTGTAGGGCTATTTCTTCATATTGCCTTCCACTGTAGGGCTATTTCTTCCTCAAAGACCATTCAGCCTCTTCCCATCTCATCCATCTCCATTGTTAGTGGGAACCAATGAGAAACTGGTTTTCCCTTCCTCCAGACAGCCAGCTTAAGCACTGCAGTGGCTAGGAGCTAAAACAGACAAGGGGTAGATAAGCAGGGAAGTTCAGGGCAAGACTGACCACACTTCCCTTCCACAGCAAAAGGTGTAACGCTGCCAGAGAGCATGCTGAAGGAATTGGCAACAGACCATCCTCAACGTGCAGTTATGCTCCAGCCACAAGGGCAGAAGGGCAATAAATCGCACCTTTGAAATACTGTTGGTGTTTCCTCCCATGCTGAAGGCCACCATGGAGAGTGCTCTATGCTGAACTGCATCCTTCATCTGCATCTGTGAGGCCAAGGGCATTCATTTTCACCTAGAATATGCCCTTGGCTTGTTTATGCAAACAGAAAGTGTCTTTCCTTAAGACATAAAGTGCAAAGAAAATAACAAAGGATAAGTACTCCTATCTCCCACAGGATGAAGTTCCTAACGATGATAGAACCTGCATTAATTTGTGCACAAACACCTTTTTACATGCAGTGCTGATATGACATATGGAAGAGCCTATTCTACTCAGCTCAGTAGCATGTCCAAGTCTATCAGATATGTTATCCAATTGATTAGATATTTACGGACTGCATTGGATATCCATCAATTTCTTCATTGATTAAAAATCACATAAGCTGAATGAGTCTGATGTATAATTGTGAAATAGTTTGCAATACAATGGTTTTTTCTAGAATCACTTATGAATGTTGATTTAATAAAGCTTCTTGCTATACACAGCTTTAGCTTCCTTACAAATGGGTAAGGTCTTATCAGTTTAGAAACACATCCAGAAGCATGTTAGGATGCTTAGATTGTTACTCCAGCAGTCACACACAGCCTGCAAGAGCCTTGGGGCTCCTGCCACCTTGGCTCTTGGGACACTGTGTCACCTACACACAGCCACACTATGCTGCTCAGCCTCAGTTCTCTAGGACTGAGGCCTGCTTCATTTTACCTCAAAAATATATGCCCAAGTTTCCTAAAGCATGACACCAATCAACAGGGAAAGATGACTAGTATGATCATGGAGGAAGTTTGGGCTGGATTGCCCAGTCAATAGAAGTTACCTCCTTTTCACATGTGCTGCCCATACCTCAGTTTTCACCTGGGCTTAATACATACATAGGAAAAAAAAAGTCTGTACCTTTTTGGTGCCAAACATTTCCTTTTGCTCTACCTGGACCAGGAGCTTATCAGGTTTTGTGCAAGTGGTTACAGTTTCACCATGCCCAATGCAATTGTATTTATTATTGCCATTAGCTCAGCTAAAGGAACAAACAAGGACACTTTTGTCCTCCTCCGCATGAGCTTGATATTTAGCAGTCACAGAATTCCTAAGACACCACATAACTCAAGCTAAATTTACTAAAAGCCTCTAGAGCAGAATCTCCACATACAGAAAGCTGATTAGGACCATCTATAAGGAAACAGATTCACCACTCACAACATGGACAAGACCATTGCCAAAAAGGATTCATTACATTCATGAAAGTATAGAAAATTCTGGGTAAAGACTGATAAGGCTAAGCACTGGCCAAAAATCAACTGTCAGAGGGTGCTTTTAAGCTTTAGAGTACTTTTATGTTTTAGAGTATAGGCTTTTTAATGATGTTTTCCTTCCCCTGCCCACCTCCTCCCCCCAGTACTAAAAAACTTTTCTGTCCCAAGATAGAAGATGGATGTCACTTCCTTTAAAAGTGAAAAATAAAGCTGTAAGTTTAAAGCAAAATCTTTTGAGGAGCATTTATGTAACTGAAAATCTTTTCAGGGCCAACCTAACATTCTGGCCAGCTCTCCTCCTTCAAGTGCCAGCTAATGATGCAAGGTTTCCTGGCTTGTGCTCCCAGGCTCTGGAGAGCTCTCCCACCAGCTCTGGCAACAGAAGGGAAAACACTGTCCTCATTTCATCTTCTCCAGCACATTTGACCACCCCAGCCATAGTTTTCTATTACTGGGGCTTTGAGTACATGTTAACAAGTGAATATTGAGTTCATGCCATTTTCCACAGCTCCACTCAAAGTCTCATATCCCTAGGATCTGCCAAATAAATGGTCTTGCTTTCTAAATTGAGCAGTTTCATAATACTATACTGTAATAACACAGGTTCTTCTCAACATTGACCACTATAAAGGGTGAAAAAGGATAAAAATCCTAGTAAGTGTCTGAAATACGAAGAGCTTCACAAAAAAAACTTATTGGAAAGTTCAAAAGGTAACTGGGACAGAAGACAAGTGACTAGTCCTGACTAGTTCCCCAGCAGCTCCACCAGTTGTGCTGCTGTGTGAGCAGCACAAACTCATCCATGCACAAACAGGCAGAGCAGGCAAGTCTACAAACCAGCTTTTACAAAGCTACACAGACCACCCACTGCCCTTGCATCTTGTTGGCACTTTGAAGAAAGAGACCTACCTGCCTCTACCATTATCTGGGTCATGAGCTACCATTGCCAAACACTTACACAACATTATCAGATTGGGTACTGACAGAAAAGGTCATTTCTGTTTAATGAAGATAAAAACCCAAAGCAGTTTTTGACGCAAACCAAGAAACAAATATACCTGTTTTATTCCTACCACAAAGCAGGAAAACAAACGACACTTACAGCAGCATGATTTATAGGCCACTTTTCTCTGCTTTTCTTGAGGGAAGCTCAGAAATAGCCACAAGCAGATTTATAGTCAGACTAACCAATTTAAATGTTAAATTACGATCCTACCTGACATTGAACCAACACACCAGTATCTGAATTCCTCTTTTCACTATAAACAGCAAAGTTTGAATTAAATTTGCTTTATTGCTGGGGGTTAGGGATGGAGGATAAAAGCAAATTTGAGCCTTCCCCCTGCCTACCTGAGGCTGAGGTGTTCCTTGATCAATGAAAAAATGCCTATTCTTTGGGTACATCAGGAGTGCGTACTCAGACCTTATCCATTACCCTGAAAACAGATTATCTTTATTGGCTTGTAAACACACTTACTGTAATGACAAACCAAAAATGCCAAGACAACTATTTTCCACACAGTCTTTTTTCATAAGGGGGAGTACCAAGACTTAAAAACAGTTATAGATAACAGTAGATCTACAAGTTGAAAGTGCCAGAGGTGCCAAGTCTGATCTCACTATTCCAAACCAATACATAAGAGTCTGTCCAGAAACTATGTGAGGTCTCAAGTTACATAAAGGTCTCAAGTTATGTCAAGGACACCATAGCTTTCTAATGAACAAAGCATGCAGCTATGCAACACCTCATGTATGCATTCATTAACAACCAATGGAAAAAATATACCATTCGATTTTAACTTGATGCACCATCCCACTATACTTCAAATTAGTTTATTAAAATAAAACTAAGTAGAATACTTACAAACATCACAGAACATCCCCCAAAGTGACTTTTTCTTTAATTCCCTATGAATATATCTTTAATCAATACATCCTTACCAAGGCCAGGCAAAATATATTATTGCTTTGGCCAAAAAGATATTAGCTGAGAAATTAAAAGCCTTGCTACTACTAGAACACAATTCACTACAATGTCATAAATGATCATTTGTTAATAAATGGTGTATATTAATCTACTTTACAAAATAACTCTTGTAGCTCTGCACCTGTCACTTAGCAGTCTCCCATCCTTCATCATGAACAGGCTTTCAGGCACACAACTGCTGTAACTCAACAGCATAACTGAAGTTTTGAAATCTGCTTACTTTGAGTAGAAATTTTCTGAAGATAAAAAAATTGTCTGGAGTTTCTGTTATTCTGAAGATCTTAGTGCTTTAGAAAACTGTTTTACATCTGAATCCATTCATAAAACCTCCTCTAGAGTTATTTTGATGTAGTAATTTTCTTGAACAGTGATGCCTATGCAGTATCACAGAAGGTTGGAAGGGACCTCTAAAGATCATCTAGTCCAATCCCCCTGCTCAAGCAGGGACACCCAGAGCACAGGGTGGCATCCAGGCAAGTTTTGAAGACCTCCAGAGAAGGCGGCACCACAACCTCCCTGGACAGTCTGTTCCAGGGCTCTGTCACCCTCACAGGAAAAAAGTTCTTCCTCACATGGAGATGGAACTGCCTGTGTTTCAACTTGCACCTATTGCCCCTTGTCCTGTCACTGGCCACCACTGAAGAGCTTGGATCCCTCCTCCTTACATTCTCCCCTAAGGCACTTATACATATTGATCAGATCCCCTCATAGAATCATAGAATGCTTAAGGTTAGAAGGGACCTCCAGAGGTCATCTAGTCCAGCCCCCCTTACACACACAGGGTCACCTAGAGCACATGGCATAGAGCTGCATCCAAG
The DNA here is from genome assembly GCA_013398315.1 of Nothoprocta pentlandii. Classification (NCBI taxonomy): domain Eukaryota; kingdom Metazoa; phylum Chordata; class Aves; order Tinamiformes; family Tinamidae; genus Nothoprocta; species Nothoprocta pentlandii. Next base: position 4,015,526 of record VZSG01000005.1, read on the forward strand.
CAGGTTTTTAAGATCTCCAGAGAAGGAGACTCCACAACCTCTCTGGGCAACCTGTTCCAGTGCTCTGTCACCCTCACTATTAAGAGATTTTTTCTTAAATTCCTGTGGAACTCTTGGTTCTTCAATTTGTGGCCTCTCAACTTTCTCTTCTCCAGGCTAAACAGGCCCAGCTCACTTAGTCTTTCCTCATACAAGAGATTCTCCTGCCCCTTAACCTTCTTTGTTGCCCTCCACTGGACCCTCTCTAGAAGCTCCATGTCCCTCTTGTACCAGGGAGCCCAGAACTGCACCCAATACTCCAGGTGCAGCCTCACCAGAGCTGAGTAAAGGGGCAGGATGCCCTCCCTTGACCTGCTGGCAACACTCCTCCTGATGCAGGCCAGGATCCCATTGGCCTTCTTGGCCATGAGGGCACACTGCTGACTCATGGTTAACTTGGTGTCAACCAGGACTCCCAGATCCCCATCCATGGACCTGCCCTCCAGCAGGTCAATCCCTAATCTGTGCATCAGTCTGAAGTTTATACACACCCAGTGTATCACTGAGAGGCAGTTTAACAAATAATTTATTCTTTGCAATCCCACAGATGGGTTAAGACACCACATAACAACTTGTTCACCGAACAACTCCAGAACTAATAGGTAGGCAACCTGACTGCAGGGTAACATTGCCGCTATTGTCATGACAATAGTTACCCAGTTATGAAGGAAGTAGCAGTCAGATCAGAAGTTTCTTAGAATAATTTGCAAACATAGCTAAAAGGGATGAGTGGAAAAAAAACACTGAATTTTAAAGCTTGAGGCCTGACACGGTAAAACATTGTCACAAAAACCTAACATCCATTCTAGCCCCTAGCAGAACCAAACTGACCGGGTCCCAGGCCTGTAAGTGGCCTAGGCAGAAGTTAGAGACCCCTGTTTTGGGAAGACTGATAAGGACTTCTCTTTTGCTACACCAAGCATAAAAACCACATCGGCACACCAGGGATTCCTCAGGAAGAGCCCTGAAAAGCAACTGCCACTCAGTGTTGGCTGTTTTTTCCTGACCTGCTCTCACACTATCTTTCCTCTAGGCAGGGAAGTCCTGTAGTAACACAGGCAAAACACTCCCTTCTAAAGCCTACCTCATACCATACTTATATAGAAAAGTCATACAGCATTTTCCAAGTGCTAGTCTACGTGCCCAAGCTGGAGACATCTTGCATAAGATGCATGCTCTTAGGTTTCTAACCCACAGCTGAGAACCTCTTCACTAAGTAGTAATACGACCAGTGCAATACATTTACTTGGCAGAGTTTTACTGTATTTCATTAAGCTACTTTTGTTTCTGTGATCATTTAATATTTGCTAGTTTATTCTTTGGCTAGGTAATATTTTCCCCTCCCATTCCACTTGCAGCGTTTCGGATTATCTCCAAGAGTGCTCCAGGCTTCCACAAGGCTCCATGAACTCCCAGTAGCCCCATTTCATCTCAGGGTTCACAATAGCTGTAAGTCCACAAAACTGATTGATGCCTATAAATCTGCCACAGAAGAAAAATACATTTATTGCCCTTTATTTATAAAGGTTGGTGCCTGGAGTTCATTTGGACCTGAAGAATATGCTAGAACAATCACCATTTGCTAGCAAAGCATCTATTTATGGAAAAGAAAAAAGGAAAAGTTTGAAGCATCCGTTGTTTTCTGTGAACCTATGATTGCCTCAGGCTAAAGAGAGCTTCAGAGAATAGTGTTTGCCTAGATATCACTGAGATTTACCTTTATACTTGAAAAGGTCCTTGAAAATAAACCTATTACTGGCAGTGTGCTAACATGCTACAATTTGCAGACAGTTTCTACGGAGAGATGACTAGCCAAGATTAATAGCTCTGGAGCAGGCTGGTTAAGACTTGATGATGAATACAGCTTGTGCCTATAAACAACTCACAGGCCAGAAAGAGCACTGAGGTGTGTTGATAACGTATAAACATAACACAAAATAGAATAAAGCAGGCAATAAGTGAGAAACTAATTTCCAGAATTAGTGAAGTATTCAAGCCTTGCTCTATTCCTCCTGCCAAGATCTGTTTCCAGTAAAACCGCTTGAATTTAGGTTCACATTTATAAGCTAGAAAGTTGGCTGCCATTTAGTATCTAATTGTCTGCACATATAAGCTACCACAGTCTAAGCTAAATTAGCAATTGGAGCATCTTTACGACACCTCACCTGGTAAACTACCTGGGAGTTGAGAGTCTCAGTAGAAAATAGTCTCCTGAGCAAACCAAACACCAAAGACAGTCCAGTTAGTGTTGAAAGTTTACCCTGTAAACACAAACCAGTTTTATCCAGTTTAGTTTGCGCACATTTCCAAGAATTTATTGGTTTAGTAGAGTTTTCAAATGGACAATACACTGCAATAAAAAAATGGTGTCATACCTAGACTCGCCTTACTTAACATAAAGGTGGTAATGAAAATGCAGCCATAGATTTTTCCATATAGGCTGTGTGAACATGCCTGAATTCTGCACATTGGCTCAAGTGACTTCAGTATTGAACTCCCCAGAGTTGAACCACACCATCCAAAAGCCCCAACAAATGTAGCACCATGGACTTGGGAATTTGTTTTAAATCCTTTATTCAATTTCTCAATGACTTGATAAATTAAATGCCTGTAGGAGTCAAATACCCACATAAAAGGATACAGGAAAAAAATAACCTTCTATTTAAGAAAAAGTTAATACACAGTTATGTTAAGACTTCTACTTTAGATATAGATAACGATCTGAAACAGAATAATGAAGGTCAAAGACTCAGGTTATTGTTAATTAATTCTCTGCTGAAACTAAGGGTAATAAAGCTGCTGAAAAGTTAAAGATCTTTTACAGCTACCAAGTTCCTAGAGCCATATTCCAGAAGCATCTACTCCTCAGAAGCACATTTTGGTACTACAGCCAGACAGAAGCTTGACACTGCCTTGATTGATGTTTTCCATTAGTGCACTTTATACTTGACTAGTGTCTTAACCAGCTCTATTCCATCTTTTCCTGTCTCTCGTTCACTTCAATCCTCCTTATATGAGCAAAGTCTTGTTATTTTTCCCCCCCGGTTAGTAGAGGTATCTAAAAAAAATACAGTATTCTGAATTCTACTAGGTAATTTCTCTATTAATACCTCAGGGATAAACCAAAACATATCCTGATTTTACCAAGAAATGTAGCTGCTTCTTAGCTCTCCAATTACAAGCCACTGGCACTTCAAAACAGCACTCCTGAGCCCCAGGTAGTGTCTCAACTTGTCCTTAGCCATGAGATGGTCTGCCCTGGTGGTGCCAGCCACAACACGGGTTCAAACTTTGCTGAGATGAGCCACTCACACTCACTAAAATAGATAAAACAGGGACTTGCTGCTGAAGAGGTATCCAAGAAGAAATTGCACTTGCTGTCAGCCAGAAAGCAACGTGCTTTGACAGACTTATTTGAAAGCCTTAGTGACAAGTGAAATACAACTAAAAGGCTTAATATGCAACAGCAGATTAGCATGAGTATGAATCTCCTACAATAAGAGCTACAGCTTCACAAAAGATTTTAGTGCTACACAGGGTAGCACCAATATCCACAGCAGGGTAGGATTTAGGATGCACTTGGGCAGATGCAACTACAGAACAGTTTAGAAAGAATGATACCCACTACAGCAACCACAAAGCTAGAGATTCAGAAGATATTTTAGTTTTTCATGTGTCACTTGAATATAGCTGGCAACATCTAGACTCAATTTAAGATTACATCACACTACAACATACTAGACATACTGTGCATTTGAAACCATATTAGGAAAAAGCACCCACCATATATGAAACAGAAGATGACAACATAACAATTGACAAACAGAATTAACAGCATCCACACTCTAAGAAGCAAAAGAATAACTATTTGAAAGTAGAGCCTAAATCTAACTTACCTTCAAATTCTTATCAGACTTCCTCACCTCAGATTCATGACTCAAAGCACCAGTAACTTCTTACCCTAACTAGGCTGTGCTTGGCTGTTGACAAGCACTTGACATCACAGATCCAGTAAAATTTTAGTGCTTCACTATTTCTCTAGATCTCTTGGCTTATTTTTGTTTATTTGAAAGCCTGCTAAAAACCACCTAGCTATATACTACAATTATTATTTTTCAATAATATATCAATATATATCAACATGACCTGCCCTTAAATTCCTTCACACAAGCTGGTTGCTTGAAACTCAATCACAACCTTTTGCTGTTTGCCAAAGGCTCCTCCCTGGACTTTAAGACCATAGGAAATGAGGTGCTTTCTCTTACACTTGCTAATTAACAGGATGAGGTAAGAGAGTCTAAAGGGGATTAAGAATAATTGCTCCTGAGCTGTAGTAGATAGTCTAAGCCAACATAAAGCAAGATGCTTATTACAACAGGCAAAATAATATTTTTGACAACACAACTATCTAATAATTAGTCTAGATTCCTTATCCAAAGGTGTGAGGAGAGGTTATAGAGTTCATTTTCTTTTGCTCCTCAACTGGCCAGCTACTTAAAGTTGAAGTCAACTTCATTGCTCAGGTCCCTGGCTACATAACAGGCTTTGCAGATAGCACATATCCCAGGGGCATTAGCAGGCCCAAGATCTCACCCTTTACATCATCATTTTATGTTGCTAGCCTCATATCTGTTACCAATATTATTTTTTTTCTCAGAAAGCTTTTCAAGTGTTCTTTATACAAGCCAACTACAAACCTTTTAGCCAATTCAAATGAACAGTCTATTTACTTGAACTTTTTTCTTTCTTCTAGTATGAAGACTATTGAATTCACGAGTACTGATACAATAACTGTTTTCAAGTCATTAAAAAGTACCATCTGTTCCATCTGATTTTTAAAGCCTTATTGATTCAGATACCCTACATTAAGGAGGCTGATGAAAACATACCCACTTGACATCATAACTGTGATGTTCTAAAAAAACAGCAAGGTACTAACAGCACAGCTAGATTTTCTTCTATATTATTTTGTAAATGAAGGCAAATTATTCATGAATGTATTCCATTTACAGTACCTTTCACAATTTGTTGTTTCTGGACTTAATGGAAAACTGTCAATGCTGCATATTTTTAGCTCACACAATCAATAGTCTCTGAATAAATTAAGAGCTAATTACTATTAACAGGAGTGAAAGTAACACACACATCCATAGTGGCTCATAAGAGTTGCCTAAACACCAAGTAAAGCTTTAATATAAGAAGTCACCTGAAAAATGTATAATGTTAGTATTTAAAACGTAGGTAATACACATACCTTAAACTAATAAATGGGGCCAGCTTTTCCTGAGAAGTTCATTTGAAAAAACTTAAGAGTTACAGTTGTTCATTTATCTTTGATGCAGATATCCAATTGCATCATGAGACCACACACATCATGATACAAGAATATCTTGACTATAGTCATCAATAGAGACTCTTGCCTAACTCATGAAGAAGCTATTCAAGCCCTTAGACCTTCATGCAACTGCTTCATCTTCCACTGACTGCAAAGAAATTCAGCATACCCAAGAAGATACCCAAGAAAAATTAGTATTTTCAGTGCTTTTAGTGACATTCAATGACCTTAATAAAAGACTTGAAATGCTTTCCTTTCATTAGTGCTTTTTAGAAGATTAGATAAGGTTGTCCTAGCCTGAAAAAGGTTTTTCAGCAAGATAGTAAGTCATATTAACCAAAAGCAACATATCTGTCAAATTACATTAATGATTAATTCCACTTAAGCTAAACACAGTTGGACAATCAGCAGTAACTCAGAATTAAGCTGAAGCTCTGAGCTTTTGCACTAGAGAAAAAATGTTTTTTCATAGCAGCATGTTCAGTTGGACTGCTTGCAACATTCCTATTAGACCAGAAAATTGCAATAGTACAACTAAGTGCAAGAATAAAATCTAGGAGATGAGAACATCATACCTAAAAAGGCTGTTACATAGGCTCTTGGGCAAATCCATTAAACTCAGTGCTACTACCTATAAAAGAGAGATAACGCTTCCAAGAGTCAGAAGGAAGCTGCAACACATTAACCAGTGTTGGCAGTATCTTCAAGTGTTAGGTTTTTTTTCTTTTGTCTACAAACAGCTCATAGCTATAACCCCTGTTTACAATTAGACTATACTAACTATAGTACTGTCTTTCAGATGGATTTTGAGAAAGCTTACAAGTCTCTCCTTTGCTTTTTCAGTATCATCCAGTGCCTAAGACAGAAATACTCCAAGTAATAACTATACCTGATTTGGAAAAGAAAGAAAACAGATAGGAAAGCATTAAGCTATAACAGCACTTAATCTGCTATTTTAGGTGTCTGTACCTCTACTGCTTTTGCAAGTGTTCCCATCCTGTACCTTTATTTAACTCAAGAGTTTCTCAGCCAGAGATGGTGAGGGAGCAGACAATCTAATTCTTTGGCAAAGTGTTCTTTTGTGGGCACTCAACTAGGTAGAGCACACTAGAAATCACTCACAAAGCAAATGTCATTTTTCCTAATAACTCTTTTTTTTTTTTTTTTAAAGTTTAGCTTCACTTGACTTTATGACCTTTGTTGTCAAAGCACAGAACTACTGCATTAAAGAAAAAGATTGAGCTACTCCATTTAACACAGCCTATAAGAAAAATAATATTTAAATTAAGAAAATATAATCAGCTTTTGCCCTAATCAAATTTAGTTTTTTTTTCCTTCTGCCATAACTTTTGACTTTTATTAAAAGCAATGTAATAGTTGATTCATTTAACAAAGCACTGTGATAGCCTTTAGCACCTATATGCACTAAAAAAGACTGACACAAAGAGCAAGACAGAAATGCAACATTGTGAATTCTAGTGTTCCCGTGTCAGCTTATAAAACATTTCTGCATATTGAAGGCAAACAAATGGCTTAAATTTTATCAAATAATTGTCCCACATACTTTAAAACTGTCTAATTTGTAGATACTTCAAAAAACGTACCTCCAGTGTAAAAGTTCCAATTTGGTCAAGAAAATCATTTCATCTTTAAAAGAAAGAAGAGACACCACTTTGGCATCAGTTGCTGCTTCTTACTAAAGCAAAAAAACAGCCTTTAAAATGTTAACAAGTCTAAGATTCATGCTTGTTCAGCTTTTCTTGATTGAAAGATTAATGCTACTTCCCTCAAAAAAATCCAAAAGTCCATTTGAAGCCTCCTCCCACAAACAACATTTACTAGCTTTTTCTCCTGAAATAACTCTGAACAACTTGCAATTAACCACATATACAACACCTTAACATACATATACATATCAAAGTAGCACAAAACCTCCAAAATACAGCCAACAACACACTCCTACTCTGCAAAACTATCACCCTTAAGCTATCACCCATACAGCACTATTCCTGCAGTAAAACAGTGATCCAGATTAGATCTGGAGACTACAAGGCAAAACCAAGACAGCCAGCAAATAAAAACAGCATATCTCAAAATAACCAGTACAGCAAGCAAGAGGAACTCCAACTCACGTCAACATATTCCACAAGGTACTAGTGAGTTTTACATCTTAGAAGGGCAGAATAAAGAGACCGGCTAGAACCAACTCACCCATCAGCATTCTGCTAAAGACTCACTTCCATAGTGGTCCCAACACAACTGATGCTATTTCCAAGTATTTATCATCTCTCTCTAGATTTCACACACCTGGAAAAGAAGGGGGAATAGCACACCACTATATGGACCAGGTGGCTCCAATTACCTGAGCTGCTCCAAGAAAGAAAAGTAATCAAGGGGGAAAACTTCTGATTATTCTGACATTTTCTCAGCTGTAGAGCTGAGGCTCTGGGGAGTTTTCAGTTATTTCTATTTTTCAACATAAAGAGTATGGTAGTAAAGTGACTCTAAGCTACTGTATGGCCAACTCTGCCATGACAGCTGTTGCTCTCACACATCATCTACTTCTACTCACTTGTTTTGACCACTTGTATTTCCACCTGTTTGCTTGCTTAGAACAGTAGCTGTAGAAAGACAAGAGAGAGGCAGGCCCAGACTCCGGATGAAATGTTTTTGCTTTATATTTTGTTTTATGTTTTGCCCCGTATATTTGAAATGTGTTGATTCCTGTTGCTTTTAAGTGGTGCAATTCCTACATGACAGTTTGGACTTTAGCTGAATGACTCTTTCACATATGTTTCAAGGAATGTCAGGGTATTTTCATAAAGCCATATGCACAATGGAGCAGATGGGTTTGATTTTAATCCACTTTACATTTAGTATATACCTGAACCTAATCCTCTATGAGCATGCACTCACGCTAGATGAGGGAAGTTATGCTGAAGGAAGAGCACTGCTATATGGAAATCTTCAATACTGCTTTTGGCCATAAATGCAAGGTATTTTACAGTAGTATAAAATCTGCAAAGAAGTTAAACTGTGAATACTTCAGAAAGCATGAATTTCTCTCCAAATTACTCAGTTATAAGAACATGTCCTGTGCTTGCCCGTATTTCCTCCAAATAACAAGGTGAGTGTGCTTTTCTGATTTCTATGGCAACTTAACTGAATTATTAAAAGTTATTTCACTGCAAAGTGCAAGGCCAGGTGCTGCCATTTAGTCCAGCATGAGCAACGGGAGCATTAGCAGATCTTGCAAAGCTGCTTTCTAACCCTTCCCAATCAATAGGGTCCCAAGGTAGCTTTAGATACAATCTCTCCTCAGGTCATGTCAGTGTTTTAGGAGGTCCAGGTTCACCACAAATAAGCAGCAATCCTGGATGTGCTCCCATGCTTGAGAGTCACCTCGGTATTACTACATCCACAAAGCAAAGCCCAAGTAGATCATTTATTTGGTATTGAACTCCAGCAAAGAAAGCCAAAATGTCATTTTGGCTACAGCCACCCTTTGGTGTGGACATTTCCTCACAGAATAAACACAGGGCCTGGGATTTAGGTGCCAAAGCACCAGCATACCAACTTGCAGACAGAAAGGGTGTCTTTGTATTTCCAGTACTCACAATGAGCCCATGGCCAGGGCTCGAGGCGAATGCCGTACGACTGTATTTTGTGGGAAGCTGAAAAAGCCAAATACCCTTTTTTTCCGACAGAATATCAACTGAAGCAGTCAGGTCCCTGGCTGACTGTAGGCCCTACATGTCACCCCAGGTCCTGGCCCACTGTGCCTGTTGCTGCAGCCATGGCAGGCCTGGTGTGATCCAGACCACTCCAAAACTGCTGGCCTGGGAGCGGGCCTGGGCACAGTTCAGCCTCTTGTGGGTGGCCCACGGCATCCCAGTAAGTGGGAGAGGAGCGTGGCCAGCAGGTCAATGCCAAGGAATGCAGACCTAGGAAGGTCTCCTTTTGGGCCTAGGAGGTGTACCATCGTCTCACTCCAAAGATCAGAGTCTTTAAGGAGCCTTTTGGCAGCCCAGGTGCTCCCTGACCTCTTGCCCCATTCTGGTTTCACTCTCATTTTGGTCAATGTGAACTAAGAGCTTGATTTCAGACCAAAGCCTTGATGCAATCTAAGTGTGATATAAAACAACTTCCATTACGGCCCATTCCTGTGCCTCTGTTGGTTGTTCACTGCTAACCCCCTCTGACAGATGCTCTGTGTCAAGCTTGAGCTTCTACTTCTGCAGCAACTATTTTGGAAACAATATCAACAACTATTTTGATTGCACGGGGGCAACTGCTGCCTTAGGACCAAGCAACTTGGCAGCTTGGGAATGGAAATTGAATCCTGCACTTCTCAGAGTCATCATTGGTGATGCTGTAACAAGAAGTATATTTACATGGCCTGGTTTGGGTTATTTAATATTGTATTACTTAATTTCCTCTGGTTTTGAATTATCTTTCAACCAGTGTTTATTTCTCCTCATCCCAGAAAAGAGAGGTGGCATATACTTGCTAGTATATATTGCCGAAACAAGAAACAGAGCAGAATTACTCATTTGAAGTGGCTCCTGGAGGACAGGATGTCATTGAAACTGAGTTGCAACATCTTCAAATTGGTTGATGCCAGAATTTAGTCCTAAAAATACTAAAAAAGTTGTACTGATGAAATACCCTCTAATTCTCATTAAAGGCTGGAGTGATTTTATAGGCAACCAGAAATTTTGACAGCAGTCCCACTTGGCAAAGTAAAATGCAAAGTGAGAACATCCAAGACGTGGAAATGAGGACAGGGAACAGAGAGGGAATATAAAGACATTGCTTAGGAGATTAGGGAAGTGCCTAAGCTTCCCCACCAGGGAAACTGGGATATTGGGCATCAGGGAATACAGAGCCCAGGTGGAGTTGCAAGCAGATGATGGATATAATGAGTAAAATGAAAGAATTCTGTAAGTATGTCAGTAGCAAACAACTGTGAAAGAAATGTGAGCCTGCTGTTGAATAGAAGAGGCAATTTGGTGGCAAACAGTATAACGACGTCTGAAATACTTCATCACTCTTTTGTCCCAATTTTCACGAAGTTTACAGACTCTCCAGCTCATCTTCTGTGGATCATCTAAGAAAGTTGGAATCCTTGATTACTATTTTCTATTAATGCTGACTCCATCAACTCCCTGCCTTTCACCGATCTGGTATAAAGGGAAGTCACAAAACTGCTTAGTTGGAAAAATGGAAGTAGAAATAACCTCTGGCAGGCAGTGATGGGAGAGAACATGAAGAAGTATGAATCCTATAAAACATGGAATCGCAGCCCAAGTGTGACAAGGCTTATATGTTAACCCTAAGTACTGATATACTTCTTAGAAAATAATGCCTCTCTTTAACCAAAGCTCTGTTCCTGCAGAGGTTTAACGTGCACATTTTATTCCACATACCAGAAAATAGTCACTTACATAATTGGGATCACTGCACAAAAGTAAAGGATTACATTTCTTTGTGAGATTAGAGGCAGAATCTTTAAAAGCAGTCCTCTCTTTTTGTAAGAACATTGAATTTTGAAGTATTTTGAATAGTATTTTGAATAACATATAACATATTTTGAATAATATGTATTTGTATTATCAAACAAGATCAGTAATATCCAAGTTAATATGCAGCAGAAATCTAACAAAAATAGCTGTCCTATTTATTCTATTCAGAATAACTCCAAGATGTTCCGAGCTTTGCTTAGAGTGGTATTATGTCATCCATTACCAATTATATCTTCTCAAAAATAAATCCAGATTTATTTATACACATTGGTTAAACAGAACAAAGGTTAGCCTTCATTCAGATGCAACTGACCTACTAAGAAGAGTTGTCACTTCATGTATCTCAGGTACTTATGCACAGAGAATAATTTAATTTTTGTTTAATCTTCCTTCAGCTCATTCTGATTAAGATGGTTTAGCCTTTAAAAGTGTTCTTTCCACATGTTACCCTTTCAATTAAAAACACGTGTGAGGAAATATTCTCTAATGAGTTTATACATGTAGTTGCACACAGTGCCACAAGGATAGGGATTCACACTTGGAGGAAAGGAATCTCATTCCATCTTCTGCAGCCTGTAGTACTCTTTGGACTTGGCCTGCAATTCCGCTGGATAACAAGTAGCCTGAGCAAGGACTCACCCTTAAATTTGTGAATTTTCAATTCATTTTTAAGTTGAAAAGAACAGATAAGGTAGTGGGAGTGCTTATGCTACAAAATTGATAGATTGCATGCAGTTATTAAATGTCTTTTTTTGACCATTATAAAATGGGGTGTTCTTTCTCAAAGAAAATTCATTCACATCCCCTAGTCAGGAAGAGGTTGTTAAGTCACTTAAACTGTCACCTGGAAGTCTGGAAGGGGCAGCTGCAACATTTTCTGCATCCTTGCTCAACAGCATCCTGGCAACACATGACTAACACATCTGATAAGCACAAAAAAGAGCTATTCCCAAAGGAGTGGAAGTAACTGCAGAGTATTTATGCAGTAAATACTCAGCTCAAACACCTTTCTCATTTTAGTCAGCCAAATTATAAAAAACAGAAATCAGAGTTGCCTTGATTTGCCTTTTCATGGGAAACGTCAGAACAGGGAATGGAGTCGGGACTGGTGTGCAGTGCCTAGGCTGCCTACCTGGTTCTGCAGAGGCAGCGGGGAGCCTTTCCTCCTCCCACTCGCTGACCCGCTTCACTTCTGGGGCATTTTTGCTCTCCTTGGAAACAGCCACTAACCGTAGCCTGCTCTGAATGACAGACTGGTGCCTACAGAACTAAAAGCTAAGGTTCAGTCAGCTTCCCGTCTGGAAGCTGGCAAGGATTTTTCTCCTCCGATTAGTTTGGCAGAGACTACCCGGATGCCAGGTCTGTTTTTCGTTCTTTAGATGAGGCCAACTTCCTCCTGTCACCTGGCAAGCCCTCCAAAAGCCCTGCTATTGCCGAGAACTGCGGACATTGCCAAATACCTTTCATCTCTCCCGCTTCTTTCCCTGTGGTACAACGTTAAGTTTTGTCTCACATTTTTGTAGGAAAGTTATTGGTTCTGCAGTAGATGTTAAAATATTTGTTGTGGCTGGCAGTTCACGCACAGAGGCACAAAGATAACCAGGGTGGACGAGGTGGCTGCTGCACAGTCGTGGCTGTGGGGGATTAGCTCCGATACCAATCTCTGTCTTTGCAGACCTGCCTCTACTGCAATAAGAAACACCTTCCCTTCTGCACGCAATTTTAGCTTCAACAAGTCTGTGATAAAGATCTTCATTCTTTAAAGGACAAAATACACATTCTGCTAAGCTCTGCACCAGCTCAGCTATCTAGTTTTCTGCAGTTATAGGAATAAAAAATCCCATTATTTAACCCATTAATGGGTTAAATGTCCCATTTAAAGAGCATCATCTTCCTTCTCCTCCTCTCCTCTTGTTGCAGCATTGCTGAAGTTACAGCGCTAGAGCTAATACCTGGGATATTTTTCTCTCAGTGTACACACTGTATTCAGAACAAGAGGACATAAGATACAAATTCATATGTGAGGGTCACATCTTGAGCTGAACTAGACTGGCAGCATTGCTTGAAATCATGAAGTCTGCAGGATTAAATAGTCCCTAGTGACCCTTTGGCTGCCAGATGGGGTGGCTGCTGGTGCCTCTCCTTAGAGCCTTCCTCCCATATCCGCTTTCCTCCTGGACAAACACAACCTGGCCTTAGCAGCTGGGCTGCTGCACAGACAGCAACTGTAGTAACAACAAAAGGGATCTGCGGGTCATTCACTACCCTTTTAGCTGCTTGCTTGGCATACCAGAAAGACGCAGGAAGTAATATTTTGACCACCTATCAACTTGCCATCTGTTTCCTCAAAAAAAAAAAAAAAAAATCAATGCGAGTCCTTCTGAAGAGCAGAGCGAACAAAAACACACTTGCTCCAGGATAAATAAAAATCAACAACTCTGTAAACCTCTTATTCACTTCTTCATTAGCCAGGTGTGATGTGTCTGCAGATTAGAACAGTTCTTTAAAACCCCCTTCATGTTTCTGTTAGGATTTCAATCTCTCCTGCGAAACTGCACATCTAGCAGGAAAAAGGCACTCTTCCAAGGCAGCACTCTTTTCGGGTCATGTAAAGCAGAGTTTTGCAAGGCTCATATCAAACCAGAGTCCAAACTTGTCAGTGCTGATACAGAGAACAGTGTAGTGTGAATCAGTCACCATCACGAGGAAGAGACAACCAAAAAGGAGCTCATACTTGAACCCTAGCAAGTTGATCTCTTCTTTGGCACTCACTCAGTTAATATGTTACTTTATACTAAGCCCGTGCCACACAACCTCTTTTTGGTCTCTGCGTAGCTTTGTTTTTTCATGTCTATGTACTCCTCTTAAATGTTTCTTTACCCATACGGTTGCATGTGCTATTTGTAGACTATGAACTGTGGGTCTTGAGTCACTCTCTGAGTTACTGAGGTACTCTCTCAAGCTTGAAGATGAATGAGGTCTAATCTAGAAGGAAAAAAAATATGTTCAGGGACCTCAGAGTGTATCCCCATGTCATTTCCACCCATCTGAAGAACTATTATGGTTCTAACATACCCTGATAACATATTTTACACCTTTTGCAAGTGGCTGAGTGATCCCTGGGTGTTTTTCTGTTCCCAGCATTAAGGAAAAGAGGAGAAAATTACACAGCTGCCATGCCTGGGCTTCCTCAGACATGCGAGGGAAAAGTTAAACAGGACTTTCCAATAAGTTATATGTAACTTTGGCCACCCTCTAGTCAGAGAAATACCTCCATAAGGAGCACAGCGCGGTGCCTCGGGCTGGCGGCACACGTGGCACATGCAGGGATTTCTCTCTGGAAGGCCCTGCTGCTCCCTCTACGTGCACTAGCTTCCAGCCTAAACCTCACCCTGATCCTGGCCACCGTGCCAAGGATCTGGACATCTCCCATGGAACTGGCTGGGAAGACACATGGGATGGCCAGCCCGCAGGTGCATCTCCCACTGGTGAAAGGCTGCAGTGATTAATTTGCCCCACTTTGCCCAAATCAATTAATGGGCATCAACTCCAGTGTTTATCTTTTAGTGTCAGAGCCCTTTCTTTGGACAAGAGCTGCACTATTAGGCACAATCTGCTATTTTAAACAAGCTTTTACATTAAATTCAGAGCAGAGCAACTGCTTCATTAATTTTTCCATCTGTTCTGTTCAGGCTCATTGGCATCCATGTAACATTTAAGTTTTGTATGAACCCAAAATGCCAAAAGTTAAACTGAGCTCACATCTATTGTGATTCGCAACCCAAGGGATAATGAAATTGCCTCGGATTTGGTAGGACAGGTTGGGATCCTGGTCATTGTTATACTATCATTTTTAACCATGGAAAAAGAGGGAATACCAAGACATAGGATCTTCCAGATGTGCTAACATGTGTTGGAAGCACCCATGGGACCACTCACCCATGCTAGGCTCAGTTCCAGTGTAGGGTTTTTTTTTCCCCCTCCACGTTCCCCCGCCTCCCCCCAAAAGGCACCTATTCAATTTACAAAAAAATAAATTGTTCGATTTTCTTGATAATAACAGGATGCAGGAGTCAGAGAGAAGGCAAATTCTTTGTTTCTTGTATTGCATTTCTGGGTCACGGTAAACACTGCCCAACCTTTGCTCCCTCCCAAAGCTTCCTCTTGTCTGCTTTTCTTGGAATACACGGCCAAGCTCAAGCCGTTTCTTGCTCTGGGCCTGGCCTTTGGCAGTTTGGTTTAGTCTATTCCTTTCTGCTTCAAGCCAGTACCCATAAAAAAACACTTTGCCAATACAGGTGATTCTGACCACCCCTTTATATAGCCAAAATGGTATCTGAAAGAAAATCTGTCACCTATTTCCTTAGCGCTACAGCAAAACTCTGTCAATCCTGATTGCAAGAAACATAACAGGACTCTCTCGGGCCACAAACAGCTGGCGGTGGCCACCACGGCCTGCAGGGACAAGCACATCTGAAACTGCTGCATCTCCTCCACGTTGTGGCCAACTGTTAAAAGGCAATTAAGGGAGCTAAACGGAAGAGCCCCTCACAGAAGATGTTCGGCCTAATTGCCAGCCACTCATTGAGCCCAAGCAGCAGGTAGGCTGCTAGGGAAGCACTAGGACTGCTCGATGGCAAAGCAATAGAAGTCCAGAAGTCCACTCCAGAACGAGAGGCCAAGAGAAGCTCGGTGAAGTCCTCACTAGTAAAGGCTTCCACATCCAACGCGCTCTTTGCAGCACCTAGGGTCAGGGGAGCTGGGTGGATTTTATGTAAAGGTACATGCAGAATTAAACCAAACAGATAAATGAGATATTGGGAAGTCACCACAACTGGATGGCTTTCTTCCACGAACTCTGGAAAAACTAAAAGATGGAAAAGGCTGAACAGGCAGCAAAGTGTGTGTGCGCATCACACTGCCTGCTGCCCCTCTCTCCTCCCCAAAGGGGCTGCTGGGGGGATCCCACAAACGAGAGCCTGCCGAGCCCCAGCAAGAGGGGAGAACCTGGAATAAAAACAAGACTTAGGAGCTCATAGGGAGCCAGGGAATTGGTGTAGTTTCTGCCGAGAAAAATCCTGCCTCGCTAACGAGACGGTGCCCTTAGAAGGGTCAAGGAGCGGGAAGATAAAGGTAATAAATACCTGGGATTTTCACAAAGCCTTTCATTATGTTAAACACCTGAAGTTAGAGAAGAAGGTGAAGTTCCTAAAGGACTAGATGAGGGAATCTACTACAGATTGAAAGCTAGGCAAAAGGTAGGAAGAAAAGCATAGGATTGAATAGGTAAATTATAAACACACAAAAAAATCCATTAACAAGATTGTGACAAGAGACTGATTCATCAGTCAAAAGGAACTTAGCTGTCAAACAGAACAGACATATTTAGTGTTATGAGAATTTTTAAGAGCTGTTTATCAGCTAAAATGAGAGCAAGAGAGCCCTGAGTTTTTATTTCCCACATTGTCATTAATATAAGCAGTTCAGTATCTCTGGAAGTAGAACAAGTTTGATGTCAATCACTATATGAAGATGTTAAGTTTTTCTGAATTAACTACTAGCTTTATTTCCACGGTACATTTCATGCACTGACAGAAAACCAGCACAATAAATACAAGGAAAAGAAAAAAAAAAAGAGGAAAACATTTTATTTGTATTGAGGTAAATGGAGCTCAGTCTCATTTAGATAAAAGAAATGGAGAACTGATTTAAACAAGTTTCCTAGAATTTATAAAAATCGTACTTATCGCACCAATAGATGATTGAATTTCCTATGTCCAAACATCCTTTCTCTTTCTTGTTTCAGACTTGGCACAATTTTTTATTACCCAATACCACATTTCATATCTGTACTCATTAAACTGTTGTATTACCTATGTAAACATCTGCTGCATGTGTAAACTTCAAAAAGTAAATGGGAAAGCCTAATAATTTACCCTCAAAAAGTCAGGTAATCACCAAGTATCTAATCAGTTACAGCATAATCTATATAATACTGTTTCAACAAGAATAGGAGCCTGTTGAATCCATAACAAAAAGGAAGTCGAAAGAAAAAGCCTATGTGCAGTTTCATGCATTAGTGTAATGACGTTGTAAGGCCTCAAAAAGGTAAATATGTTAAGTATGTTTTTTAGAAGTATACTCATAGACAAAAAAGAAAAGTTAAAGGCTGTACTTCAGTCAGTTCATTTTGGTAGTGTCTGGTTTCTCTTGAGCTCAAGCTAAAAATATTAATTTTGGAATATATTCATCTTAGGCTTTTTTCCTGATAACAGATACTTTTGTCAAAAAATACAACATCTGAATTCTAAATTTTATACAGTAACAGGTTTTTTTTGTTTGTTTGTTGTTACTTTTTTCCTATTTGAATTCTTTATGTAAAGAATAAGAAAAAATCTGCTCCCAAAGAATCAAGTAGGGTAAAATTGAATAGGAAAT
The DNA here is from genome assembly GCA_013398315.1 of Nothoprocta pentlandii. Lineage (NCBI taxonomy): Eukaryota > Metazoa > Chordata > Aves > Tinamiformes > Tinamidae > Nothoprocta > Nothoprocta pentlandii. The sequence continues at coordinate 4,032,863 of VZSG01000005.1, forward strand.
ACTTGAAACTAAATAGTCCTAGAACAACCAACACATAAACAAAAAATGATCATTGCAGATTTTTTGCTGCTACTTTGTCCACTTCTTGCTCAAACTGTAAGTAAACAAAACTAGTCATATGTCAGTCTAGAAAACCTGGTGTCACCAAAGATTTCCTTTATTGTTCAATGTGCCATTCTAGTGCAAAGCAGAATCAGCCTCATCCATTTAAAAAGGAAGGAGAATTCACATTTCAAAGTTGTTACAATTGTTTTCATGGCAATTAGTATCACAGTAACCAAAATGACTGCTCTTTTTTCTCTAATTATTATCTAATTTAATCTACTACCTGTCTCTTTTACACACTGCAGTTTACATTAAGACATTGCTGATAACGAAAGCTTTTCTTTGAAAACAACACTGCTTTAAATTTAGTCAGGCAGCTTGTGCATATCAGAGCATTCTGTCAAGAGAGACATGAAAAAGGGTGAAGGAGAAAAAGACAAAATTTGGCTCCAGCTTCTCTGTGCCTTTGATTCACAGCAAAAGCTCAGGCAGCACTAGAGACAGCAAGTTTCTTCAGATGATCCATAAATACTTGCAAGCTGACATCATCTGTGAGAATGGGTGCTCCAGACTCCTACAGAAGTGAAAAACAAAACAGGGAACATGATTTATACTTATTGTAAAGAAAAGTATTTCCAACAGATCAACACTAAGTTAAAAAATACCTTAGAAACATCATTGCTAGCATTGACATAAAACAGGCTACTGCAAATTTACATACATTTCCATATACTTACATAAATTCAGGCATAAACCACCACTACATTCTTTCACCTGTCACTGCACACTGCAGTAAATCCCAGTGTGGTGAGACAATCATACAAACCCAGAGCTTTGACAGCTGCCAAATGCTGACACTAGCATTTTCAAATGAGAATAAAGTGAATAAAACTCCCATGCAGCAACTCTCATCGGTATCACAGTGGAGCATGACAAGGAAGAGAGAAACAGAAATATGCCACTGACACAACCAGTAAATCCTCATGTCACTGAAGCCCACGCTTATCCAAATGGCAAACGGTAACTGGTCTGATCTGACACTGACTGAAGGTCAACTGCTTTTTTCCAGGAAGCTGGGCCAGTTCTTTCCTGCAGCTCCGTGCCACTTCAAAGAACCACAAAACCATCTTCTGAAGAGTTTACACTGCAAAATCAGATCCTAAAAGATGAAAATCTTTTTTGGGGGAGATTAGGGAGATTTTTGCAATTTACTTTTTCACCTCAGAAGGTTCTCTTTTACTATTATTTTAAAGCAAATTCCCGGCCTAAATCACACAGCAGAGCTAGTGATTGTGCAAATGTCAGATAGCAACTCTCTCAAGACCTCTGAAGTAAATCTGTGATTACTTCCCTTTACAGATATAAAATGAGCTCCTATAATCTCAACAAATCAATCACTTCAAATGTATTAAGCACCCACAATTCCAAACGAAGTCACTGCTGTCTGAGCCTTTACCAAACCTTTCAAAACAGACAGGAAAGTCTTAGTGAAGAGGCTCTAATCGAGCGCTCCTTTTGAGAACCAACAGGAAACAGATAATGATCAAGGGACAAATCCAGGAACTCTAGGAGTTCTTGCTTCACTCCATTACGCTCAACACACTACGCAGCCTATGTTAGGAATGACTCATTAAATGGGGACTGTCTATCAACTGTTGGTGGCAGGGTAAGAATAAAGCATCTTCTCCTTCCAAGCCTGCCAAGTCTGGACTCTCCTCACTTAAAAAGCAGCCAGGGAATTGCAAGTAGCTTTTTGGGGGGGGGCAGATATGACTCACCAGCTTGTATCTAAGCAAAGAAAGGGCACACATCAGCCCCTAGCTAATACACAGCTCTTACCCTCTAGGGAAGGAGCCCCACACAGTCACCACTGGTGTGGTAACCCAGGGTACCTAAAGGAACAGCTCCCCTGAGGTTGACCACCACCTCCAGAGGCAGCTTCTCTCCCCGGCAGCACCGGGTTCACTCTGGGCATGTGGAAGGCCTCACTGCACTGCACAGGCCTGCCCAGTATTTTATTTGCTGGAGAATAAAGCAAAAACACAGCAAGGTCTTGTGGCACGAAGTACAGTTGCACAGCTCACCAAAACCGTTATTTTCTGTTCAAAAATAGCTTATTGTAAGACCTCAAATTCTCAAATTAAGGCATATAGTTAAAATTTAAATTTAATTAACAACAATTTAATGATAGCTGGTTAGGCACCTGATAAGATTTGTGCCATTGACCTCCTCCTTCATTTTAAATTGTAAATTCCCCATAGATCAAGACAAGATAAAAACAAATAGCTGGAAAACCAGCAAGCTCAAATAATTAACTTCAAAGCCTATCAATACATGCTTCCAAAGTGAACATAATGTGTATGAAACTGTATGACAAAAAGTTACCATTATTTTCTGAAAACCTCTTAAATACAAGGCACATATCTGCTGAAATGAAAAAAAATCTATATATAATATTAAAAACAAAACAAATCAGCTCATCACCTCCTGAAATATATTTTCAGTGATTTGCCAGTGCCCCCTCCTGGTCAGTGTGTACTACAGTGTGTTTCTAGAAATTCATATTACACTAAAGTCACATAAAGTTACATGAAACAATCCAAGAAGCTCAGAAGAAAAATGAGTTTTAAACAGTTTAAAATTTTCTCCCCAGAATAATACTCCTGTAATTTTTATTTGGTTCAACTTTATTTACACAAAAGCAGTGGGCTATTATGTTGAGTACAAACACGACTGTCACTGGAAAGGATATCTGTTTCATTTGTTTAAGTAAGCAGAAACACATTATGAGAAATCTCAAAATTTCAAAAATGTATGTAATGTAGAAATCTACGTAATGTTTGGATAAAAACAAAATGTTTCAAACTGTGGGGTTTATTTGAGACAGATAAACAGACTGCAGGTTAAGATTTTGACTTTGGAGGAAGGACAGCCAGGTACAAATCCCCTTAACCTGACTCAGTATAAGCTGCTCAAGTATTTCCACTCAAACTCAGTACTCTTTCCTGAAAAGAAAGTTTCACTTAATCTATACAAAAATGTACCCTGATAAACCTTAGCTGACAAAAAATCCTGTAATAAACTTGCTGCAAAGCTCTGCTTATTAATGACTTGATTACTGTAGGCTCTTTTGCAAAACACAGTTGACATATAGGTCCAGGAACTACTGCATTTGTATGTCAGATGCAATCACATTTGCACAACAAAATTAGCCTGCAATAATGTTTGCACCCACAGCAGTGTTTCCTTTTCTACTACAAAAGCTGAACTTGGAAGGAGAGCATGGAACTGTGATGCAATAGTGAAAAACATAAGATGCTGCCGAGTTTATTTTATGAGCTCATATACAACCCTTCTCCTAGCAATAACCTTTGAAAAGCTAAATCCTCATCACGAGGGGAAAAAAAGCTTCACTAGTCTTTTGGAAAGTACTCTCACTCCAAAGAATTTGAAGGTAGCTAAGAGAGATGTCTAGATGAAAACAGACAAACTGAAGCTAAAAGCAGCAGACTCTAACTTTTTTTAAGAAAAAATGAAAATCATTCTTTTAATCTTAGTTTCTGATGGAATCAGGCCAATACTGCATTTCTTTTCCAGTTTCAACATTTGATATTATTACTTATACATACACACAATGTCTCAGGTGATTTCTGAAATACAAGTAATAGAAAACAAAAACACTTCATGTATGGAAGCTTCACCAGCAGATTCACACTTACCTGTCCCCATGCATACATATTGTTATGAGTCTGAGATGGATTTACTTTTGAAAGCAGGAAACGAGCCTTAAAAAGCAAACAAAGAGACAATTAATCTTTTTTTTCAAAAAAATACAGGATACATGAATTAGGCAAACAGGAACTGTTAGGTATCTGGCTATGTCAAAGTTTTAAACTTCCAGATGTTAACATACAATTTACATACATTTTAACATAAAAATGCAAGTTTGCTATATAGTGTGTCTAAGTATTATTAAACATCATTCCTATACTATATACTACACATTTTACCATACCTGGCTTCCTCCATGTTCTGTATCAATGTATCTGGGCATTGGGAATCTGGAATGGAGAATTTCCTGAGCATCATCTATTGGAGCTTGCAGCAAGTGATGGAAGTTCTCATATTCTGGCATGTCTTGGTAACCTGATTTACGCCACTGGGCTATAGTCTGGAGATGGGAGGAGGAAGGAAATAGAGGATTGATTCATTGATGATTCTTAGTGAATAAAGCTTTTCAAAAAACAATAACAAAAAAAAAAACCAATATGCCATGGCTGACCTCTTCTCTGACTCTCATTCCTTTCTACTCTATAGAATGTAAGTTAATTTTGTTTTTAGAGCCTCTGTAAATGTAGTCTCTAACAGGATGCTGGCTGCTCAAGAAGAGCTGATGGGAGGGAGCCTCAAGTAGGGTTCCCTTCTTTGGCTGGTGAGCTGCTGGAAGCTGCTGCTCTCAAGCTTGACCCCTGCTTTGATTAGCAGCACCTGGCCCCCCTGCAGCAGCACCTGCCCATGTACCCCACTGCTCTGGCGCCTGGCCTGCAGACTGACTTCCTAGCCCGAGCTCAGACCTGTCTCACCTCTGTGCGCTCCCCTGCCTATTGCTGGGCTGTGGCCAACTCCTGCGGCTCCCTCCACACCTGATCCTGACCTTGACCTCCTGACTCAAGTCCCAGGCTCGACCTCAGTCCTACCTCCTCCGCACGGACCCATCTGACGACTACACCGGTGGCTGAAGTGTCTCCATGGGGCTGGCCCTGCTTGGGTCTGCGCCACGGGGCCAGGGTCGCTCCCTTGCCAGTCTTATTTTATGCCCAGCTCTTGGTGCCACTACCCTTAGGGAGAGTCTGTCCCTGCTGCTCCCTGGCAGCACCTTACCAAGTACAGAGAACATTTTCCTACTCTAAAAGCTGCTGAAGTTTAGTAACTGCTTTAAAAAATGCTGCCAGGAGGAAGGAAGCCATGATCCAGAAGAAGATTTCTCAGACTCTTAGCAAGCGACCCTTTGGGGCTGTAGAGCAGTAAAAAGGAACAGCTCAATTCCTCCAGGGAAGCACAGCAAGTTATAAGCATTTATATTACCAGGAAATATCAACCTACTCAACTGCCAGAAGCAGCTTAGTTCCTCTAGGATGGTGCAGATGAAGGGTGACTGTAATACATGGTGCTCTCCCTCTCCTATCCCCAAAGGACTAATCTGCTGTGAATCCAGAGGCCTAAAATAAGTGCATGAAAAATGGCAGCAGGAAGGTGCAGAATTGTAAAAGAGCATCTAAGATGTTGGAAAAATATTGGTCTAAAACAAATAATCTCATACTGAAGTCAACTGATCTTAAACTTACCATTAAAAAAAGGACCAAAATAGCAAGTAATGCCAGGGATCTGTGTACAGGCCATGTTATTAGGCTACAATTGCTAATTAGGAAACCTTTTAAGTCTACCAGTACCAACCAGGCAGATGAGGTCAAGCACTGGAAGACTTTTTACAACCAAGGCTTTACTTCCTTAACAAAGTTTTATTACAGAAAATAAAATGGAATATTTATATAAGAAATGATTAACCTTACCTCTCCATGATAAATAAGGATCTGGAAAAAGGTGTCCATAAGAAGAATGCGATCTGGTAAAATACTGCTGCTATCCAGAAGAACAGGCTAAAAGAAAAGTAAAAATAGAAGTAAAAATTCATCAACCAATGCAGAACTGAGTAATCACAGGGCATTACAGGTTCTCTCAGTCACTGGCTCTTCAGAACTTCTAAAATCATTCTGAAGTCTCCTGTTTGTTCCATTTCAAGTTATATATCTGAAACCCACCCAATCTCATTCTCAAGTTATCCAGCTCAATTCTGAATGCTAATTTCATGAGTGATAAAAATAGATTCCATAAGCCTAGAGCTATTTCCTTATTATGCACTTTTACAGTCCTTCAAGGACCCCCATTTCTACCCATCCAATGATATTAACTCTAATGATACTTCAATGCCTCAAGATTCAGTAGTTATTATATGGGTATATATATATGGATATATATATAGGTATATATGGTTTATATATATGGTTTTTACGGTTTTTTCTTTTCAGTCTTTTCCTTGCAGTTACTATTACTCTGTGTGTACGGCTGTGTCTATACCCACATACACACATGTATGTGTGTGTGTGTGTGTGATATATATGCACACAGAGTGTATGTGTGTATACACTATGTGTATATATATATATACATATACACACAAACACCTATATACACACACTCACATATATAAATATATATAATAATACTCATGAGTTTTAATGTAGTACATTAATCTGCAATGTTGTAGTTTATCTAAATGTGGTGACAATATTAGTCCCATATGATTTAACTGGATCAGTACCTTATGACCTATTTTGATCAATCATATTAAAGACACTCAAAATAAACATCACTACAACAACTGGGAAAACAAAACATTGAATTATTATTCATTTTAGACTAACATGGCAGCTTCTCCTTCGATCAGGTGGAGCTTGATCATGTTTCTAACACTCACATAACTTATTCATGCAGAGAATGGCTCTCACACTTGTTAGCAGCTCTCAAACTACTTCATTACTTTAATTAAGATTTCACTTTAAAATCTCTTCTTTCCTGCCATGATACAGCCTGTTTTTTTTCCCTTTTTCTACGAGTTAGGGTTGCAGTGTGACAAGACCCTGATTACTATGATAATTTTCATGGTCTCACAGTTTCCTCATTCTCTTTCATCTATCAAATTAATTTTGCAGTCTTCTACGTTACATTTCTTTTACACACTTTTTAGATTAATCCAGGTTTATGCAGATTCCACCATGATAAGGTCAAGTGCAAGGTTTTGTAACAAACCTATACATTCTGGTAACCATGCCAAAATCAGAAGACAATGCTTTCTGGATAAGGTTACTAGGGGGAAAAGAATTTTTTACAATTCCAAAACCATTTCTTTTGAAATCCACCAAAAAAGCACATTTTGAAGCAAAAACATTTTTTATTATGTTTTACATTCTGGCACCTAGTAATTTCAACAAAGTAAAGACCAGTTTCTTTTAACCTGCAATTATGTTACAAGGAACGTTACCTCTGGAGGTCCATTGAAGGAGTAGGCATAGAGAATTGGCTGAACCATGATAAGAGATTGCGTTAAATCCTGACGCATAAAATGATGACGATAGTATGAGCTCTCATCTGGACTGTTGTTAAAAACTTGCAAGAAAGGAGACCTTCTCAAGTGAAACATGAACTGAAAAAAAAAAAAAGAGAGAGAGAGAAAGAGAGAGAGAGAGAGAGAGAAAGAGAGAGAACAAAGAGAGAAAATGTTTTTCACAAAAAGAAATCGGACGAGACTAATGGCACTGCAAAACTGAACTTCGAGTCGTTTAACACTTCTAACTTCTGTAGGCAGCTTTCTGAGATACACAAATATAGACATATATAGAGACAGACAGACACACACATACACACACACACACACACCTAAGAATGGCCAGAAGTTTAACAATTCTTCTTCTCCAGTACCACCTGATAGAAGAGTATACCTGAATATTGCTAAAACCATATTGCAAGTTGCACCGTTCCTGTGAGACCACTTCACTTAAACACAAAATGTTAGAGCAAGTTAACAGCTTGAATAATGATAACCACAGCAAAGCTGAACTGGAGACTTTTCACTCTGATATCTAGTACAAAGCATTACTTTACTTTGTGATACAATACCTCTTTATTTAAAGAGCATTTGCTCTTTGTTATAGACACAGCTTCCTTCTACTCACCTGTGGATAAAGTGAAAAGGTTTCTGAAAATCTGAAAGAGCTTGGATCATCCTTATGATATTCTCCAAATTTCTGACACTGAAACAAAAGAAAAATATGTCTAAATTAGGAAATAGTGTGTTGTTTACACTGTTAGCTGTAAGTTTGTTTTTATAATATAAGCTGATGCCTTTGTAATAAAACAGAAATCTAAGAAAGAAGACCTGACATAAGTGCTTTCATTAACAAGTAGTGTTTTCTTCACATTTCAGCTTTATTGTTTTTTTCTTTTCTCTTTAAAAATCACCATGAAAGAGTTCCATGATTAAATATCCCCAGACATTAAATATCCCGGACAAGTTTAAAACTGATTTTATAACTAGCTACTTACATATGAGAAATGTCCCAACTGACTTAAACTGACTTAAAACTGACTTAAAAAGAAAGAAAATTCATATGCCTTTTTTTTATTTTAAAAATGTTACTCACAATATCATTATAGACAGTTGAAATAAAGGTTGAATTTCTATAAACCTCATACTAGATTTTCTCTCAGAAGCTGACAATGACAAGATGCTGAAAACTGAGACATTAACCAAGTAAAACCACAGCTGCTCTTCTACCCTGGCAAACAGGCATTCTTGGGTCACTCTGTCTATCCACTTGTGAAAATTGGCATTCTATCCTCTACCACCTTAGTAACAACCACTGAACACAAATCATTAATCAATGATTTGTCCAGAAACAAGAAAACAATTCAACTCTTAATATAGTCCTGTTTACCAGGCGTATAAGTTGTCTGTCCAGCCACCTCAGTACGTCAGGCCCTTCCTCTGTTTCTGCCCTATACACGGCCAATCTGGCCATCAGAATGGCAGCAGCTTCCTGGTCAAAGGATGCAGCAATGTTCTGGATCTGTGTCTGCGCATCTGCCCAGCTGCAAAAGAAAAACACTTGTGATCACCTCAGAGTGAAATGAAAGGGGCCCAAGTTAAAAATGCCCCTCAGGAAGAAGGCAGAGAAAATTGGATTCACATTTTAGCAAACTCATGCTGGAATGACAAAAAAATGTACTGGGGATAGATCAACAGTCTCTCGGACACCATTCTTTTTTACAACACCCCATATTCTTGAGATGCCTCTTATTCGTATGCAGATGCCACGCAACCAGTGAAATAAAATACAAGGTTACTTAAAAATACATTAAAAATGGTAATGTACAAAAAAGTTTAGTTAAAGAAAACACTATTCAGGAAGCTAAATACGCTTTGCAGACTAATGATTTTCTTGCACCCCTTGTTTGGGATCTAATTGCTTGTTCTCTTCACGTGCAACGTGTGCTATTACTCTATCCCTTCATCAGTGATCAAGGAAGTTTTAGTAATACAGTGAACATAAGTTAAGAGGATACTCACATCAACAGTAAGGGCAAAATGTTTTAGGGTAAGTGGAATTTTTAATTAAACTAAACCACTCAATCTCCTTGAACTTGAAAAACCAACTGAAAAATGCCTCCCTAATGCACTTACTAAACTTGCTTAAACTTACAATTTACTGAAGTAAATTGAATCAAGGAAGCTTCAGGTAAGGTTTATACATGAATGAACAGCTATATATGACACCTAAACTGCAGCTAACACAGCTTAAGATACGAAGTAATCTCTGTTATTCTCCAAGTCTGACCATCTCCTCAATTTAGGCCACAGAATTTCCATGCAATGTCTCCTCTTCATCTGTAACCACTTGGGTTACTTCACACCATTCTTCCAGCATTAATACACAGCCATGAATCCTTTTGGAAAGGAAACAAGCCATAGAACAAAAGCAACAGCATCACAGGTAGGGTCCTGCCTCCCCCACCTGTGGCACTATGTATCTAGGCATATAGATTAAATAGCAAGTAGGTACAATATTCATTTCAAAAATAAATCATCATAAACAAAGCCTACTTTCTGGCAACTGTGGTCACCCTGATACGCCTCTGTCCACTAGAATGCTGGTACTGAGTCACAAACTGGATTGCACCACGTCCTCCCTGAGGAATCGGAGCGTTGTGCTAAACGTGGGAAGAAAAATAAACAAACTTAGTGGGAACCTCAAGATTTTATACTATAATTAGAAAATGTATAAAAGAATGATTAAACAACCTCTTAGCAGTAGGCAGTTCAAATTCTGAATAAATGCATTCTCCAGCATTTTATCACGCTGAGTATCTTTGTTAAACAAGGCTAAAACTGAGACACCTTACTTTCAAAGGGGCTAGGTTTCAACTGCTGATTTTGTTACATTCTATTTGAATGGCATGTAATATACTACATTACAGGATAACAACACTGATATGACTCTAAAACGTTGATTAACAAATCCCATGAAGTTCCATTGAAACTTAAAAGTTTAGAATCTAGAAGCAAACTAAAATTTTAAAATTCTGGGCAGTAGAAACATAGGTTTATATACTGCCAACAAGGTAAGCAATTTCAAAAGAGAAGAAAGGTTGAAATCAACTAGGCAGTATCCGCATAAGCCCAGTTTTTGGACAGAGCAATAAATGAGACTTAAATTCACAAAAAGTAAAATAAAATTAAATTATAAAAAAAAAAAAAAAAGTAAGCCACAAGTTAAAACATATAGCTTTCAACAAATTACACCACACAGCAAACTAAATACAAAGAAACTACATCCAGCTCATGAAGTCCAGAGTTGCAAATGCTGGGAGAAAGGGAAAGTAGTAGCTCAGAGTAGCACCCTGTTTTTATCCTCGTCCCTGGTATCTCCCATGAGAGACAAGAAATGTTACACAATATCTTGGATGGGTTTCAATACAGCCAGTGTTTGTTTAAAAACACTGACCCATAATAGCATAAATTAACACCTAACATTACACAGTGATTATCCTGCTTAGTAAAATTGCAGAGAGAGATTGCCTTTAAGTATACGGATTATGTTATTCTCAGATATAGTAACTGCATTTCATTTTAATAACCAGTAAACTGAAAAGAAAGGTCTGGATACAGATTATGAATTTATCCAAAGTCCACAGAATGTTCTGGTTCTCATTATCACATTCCTTAAGAAAGAGATTATTCTACCATGAAACTGTTAGTGTCCATCTCCTGAACTCTGACAAATGAGATTCTAAACTTTGCAACATGAGAATGGCAACATCATCTATATCCCTAATAATATGCTCCAGGGAACAACACAGGCATCAGCAGTCACATAACATTACTTAGAATGTACTTAGAACATATTTGACTAATTATTTGATTAACTTACTAACTTACAAGTTGACTAATACTTGTTACCTGATTGACCACTTCAAAGTACAGGGCAAGTGTGGTAGTGGGATTAAGTCCGCAAATCTTCCACTGGCAAGTACCTCCTGTTCCAATTTCCTATAAGCACATTTTAGAGAATACTTTTAGAAAAGGGAAGTATTATCTTTTGTGAAGTACAACATCTGGCCATTACACGTAATTATTTTTGACAACTACTAGGTCATTTTCAGCAAAGCTAACTTACATTTTCTGATACACATGGTCCTTTGGAGTTGAGAGACACACAGGGTCCAATAGCTCCAGAAATCTTTACTTCTCTTGAAGTCTTCACATTTAAAAGAAAAACATAAATTAATATGCTACTCCCAGCCATCCTATTCTGGTACTTCACTATCCCACTGCATTTTTTATTCTTACCTTTATTTCTAACGTGCCACCAAATCCCATTTTAAACTGTCCTTGCATATCTTTTGTGAATACTCTCTGAAAGGTTTGTTTGAACAAAGATGTATTGAAAGAATCCCCCATTACCATGTAGCCTCTAGCAAAGAAAAAAAAATAAGTTAGAAAAATCCTTATTATGCAGTAATTCAGCAAGCAAGATTTATGTAGCTTAGTTAAAACAAAAAACAGGTAGAAAAGAAAGGCAAATTTTTGTCTTCTGAAAAGTGAATACTTTTTATTTCATCATTAAACCAATATTTAGTTAAAACTTTAGGGGATGAGTTTGTAAATGGGTTTATGAAAGATCACTAGATCCTCCCCAATCAGCATCCTAAGGTCATCCTCAGTTTAATACACATCAAGTAACGCCTCATTATCTTGCAAAGTCAGTTAATTACTTCCAATATTTAATATTCCAAACTCATTTCAACACAGTTTTATTTTGTTCAGTCCAATAGTTATATCAGGCTTAAATATACCCTAAAAGAGTATAACCTCTTTTTATGTTTAGCAATCTTCTATGGATATAAAACTGCTGTGGTTACACTCATTCTGAAATAACATATACTGTGTTTAAGAAATAATAATAAGATATACTGCCATTACTCATCTCTAAAATATCTGATATTAATAAGATAATTTAGTAGTAAGAAAAGCAGAACCAAAAGGTGAGCCATCAGAGGAGACAAGGGGAAAAATAATACACAGAATTTAGTATAAAGAAAAGCATTGAATTTGGTGCAAAAAATGAACGCAAGTCTCACACACGGGTAAAGTATGGTAAATACAGCTCATGAGCAGTGAAAACTGCCACGTTAGGACTATCCAGGTAGCTCTAAAAAGAAGCAACCCAGCAGTGACTCCAATGGCAAAGCCTGCCTGAAATGCAGTGTCATACAATTATCTCAGTTTGCAGCAGCATCTCCCACTCTTCTTGGCATATCTAGATATATAGTAAGTGTTTAGCATCCCCTGTTGTATTAAAATATTGACAGGCAGCTAAGAACACCTAAGAACACTCACAGATATACCAGTTATTACACTGACCAGCAAAGATGCTACATTTAAATATAATCAGGCTGATATTGACAAGGTTAACACTAAGAGTCACGAAAAATGAGCTTGGAGAAGACTACCTATCTAATATCAAAGTCTAATATAAGAATCAAATGGTATATAAAGCAGGTTGCTATAGTAATAAAGATGAGAGTATAGGAAAGACTTTTGGGAAAAGAAAGTACATTCTTGTAAAAATATGGAGGTAGAACTGGCAGGGAAAAAAATGAAAGGACATACAAGGAAAAGTTCAAAATTATTCTCAGATTATAGATATGTGTAAGAGGACAGGTGACGGCCTCATCATCAATGACAAAAATAAGGGTCTGGTGTCATTACAAAATAAATCAAGAAATAAATAAAACAGAATTCCCTTTGATCATATTAAATGAATTGATGGAAAGACAAGATGGAGGACATACAAGATCCTACGCAAAATGTAGGAACCCGCAAGGGTCGTTGAACCTACAAACCACAGTATCTAGAAGAAGGCATAAACAAGATAGAAGGAATAACTGAGGACTTTGTGCCATCTGAGCAGTAAGGAAAATTGAATATAGGTTCATATTCCTATTCTCTTCACCAAAATTGGGAGCTTATATATACACACAAACATTGAAGAAAAACAGCATTAAATCGTATTATTTAGGCCTCAAAAGGTTTTAAAAAAAACAGTAAAAAGCTGATATGACAAAGCATACAAATAGGGTGATAAACTTGCCAGAGGCTGAAGAATTCTCCTAAAAGCCCACTATCACAGCAAACCACTGGAAGATTAAAAACAAAGAACAACTGCACATTTAACATACCATTTAGAAACAAACAGGCACATACCCAGTGTAGTTGGGACAACACTTCATCTCCAGCAGACCCGTCTGATCCAAAGCACATGCATATATGTCAATAACGTGACCATTTGTTGCAGCCCGATTAGCCAGGGCTTCAAAATGCTAAATCCAAGAAAATACAGTTCAGAGCAATTTGGGATGTGAACTCCCTTCATCTTCATATTATACCTGAAAGTCCCTAATTTTTTTCTGAAACGTCATCAACCTTAATTCAGATGTATTATAATACAAGAAAAAAGCTTTTTTTTTTTTTTTTCTCTCCTTGAAGGTAAAACAAGAACTGGAAGTTTCAGCACTTGTGTTCATTTTCTGACCAACTGAGAATCTGACTCACACTAGAAAGACCTATTTGTTATTTGTGTGCTATTTAAACTAGCATATATTTGTTCTTTTCTTTTTAGATTGTGATTAAGGACCAGGTCCAACTCATATGATTGAAACTGCCTCTCTGACCTCATGGGTTTATTAATCAATTATGAATGATGAAGTCAAAAGATTTAGGATGACCAAATGCAGATTATTTAGGATGAAATGAACTGTGCCAAAATCCTCATCCATCTACAGGGTCTGGAGTAGCTGTATTAGTAGTAGATATCATTAGTCTAGATTTGTCATTTAAGCAGATGAATCTTCTCCTAGTAAAAATCAGGGAAACATTCCAATGAACATGAATGAGAGCTAGACAAAGTCCTAACCCAATATGTTGAAATATCTATTATTTCAATTATTGAACTATTGAGAGATAGATAAATATACACAGTTCACATCTCTTTACATGTTCCCTACTTCTAACACTACTACACATTGCCACACAGGACACATAAACACATGGTAAGGTGCCTAAAAAAATCAATAGACATTTCTTACCTTAGTACCCTTCTTAACATATTTAGCATTGTCTTTTTCAATGTCATGCCATGATCTTATAGGTAACTTCAATTCATCCCCTACAACCATTCCAGGTCCCTGTGTAGCCGGTCCTCCAATAAACATCATTATACGAGCACCAGTATTAGGAAAAGTGCACTGCAGGTAAAAAGAGGGATGAGACTAGTTTTTGTTCTAACAAATTTATATTATTTATGATAAGTGACGTGATGATATATCAATCACATTGATAGGATTATAATAACAACTGTACTTCCCCACCCTCCAAAGCCTCAAATTTCTATTTATTCAAAGACTCAATCTTGTCTAATTAAAATGAGTATTTAAACATTTACAAGTATTGCATGAGATTCATTACAATCACCATACAGATTGAACAGACAAGAATTAAGGAGGTTAAATATTGTTTATGACAGATTTTAGGTAGCAAAATGAACTATTTACATATTTAGTCAATCATGGTTAACACCATTACCTCAAGAAGCCCTACAGCTATAGAAAGGGCCACTCCAGAGGAACGCAAGGGCCTTTTCCCTTGTGGAACAGGCCATGGATCCCGCTGCAGTTCACCCAGAAGATCTGTAAGATTCATATCAATTTTCTGCACGGGTTGCAAAAACCTGGAAACAAATTGAAGGAACCAGTTTAGATGGGAATTTTTAAATAAACATTATACTGACTGCTCACTAGAACAGGCTGGACTGCATATCCAAGATTCTAGTCTGGATTCAGAGCAGAGTATCTCACCTAGACAGTGCAGTTTTCTAGTACCACATACACAGTGCACTCTAACTTAAGCAGCTCAGCACAGAGGTTAGAATTAATAAATAAAAAGCTGCTAACTTAGAAATATAGCTACTACCCAAACAGAACCACACCCAGTTCAAAAAAAAAAAAAAAAAAAAAAAAAAAAAAAAAAAAAAAAGAACACATGATGACTTGATGACTCTTGAGATTGATGAAATCTCAAAAGTAAATTGGCACTACTTCAGAGAAAATCAAAATTCAGGACAAACAATTGCATGTAAATACTTAGGTTTTGTGCTTTCTGCTACAGGAAACCAAATAACACAAAAGCAGCTATTTATTATGTAAAAGGTAGAGACTGCACAACCCTCTTGCCTTTTTACTGCCTGTCTTATCATTGCATCAGTTTCTTTCATGTCACAGTCTGATTTGGGAGAATCAAAAGCCACCTCACACTCTCCAAAAGAGAAAGAAGGATAGAGGAAGGGAGCTACTTCAGAGGTAGACAGAGGGAAGGTAAAATGGGACACTGACCTAAGAAAAGGGAACTAAAGTAGCTCTTAGCACTTGCCAGCATACCAAGACAAGCACTATTACTTGAAAATATCTAGTACGGCTTCATAGTATTCTCTTAGAACATTTCCAAAGCAGCATCCAAATGATTTCACCACCACCCAGCAAGTCCTTCCTCCACTTCCCAGCACAAACTGGCAGGAATAAGACCCATTAGATTCCTCATCTGCTCCTGACCAGTATGTTCAAGTTTCAGTTGATTTTGTCATTAATCAAAGCTCTATGCTCAAGATGTGTTTTAAGGATTACCTGTTAGAAGGTGGTGGCTGCTGCACTTGGGGACCTCTGCCAACTTGTGAAACAGCTACTTTCGTTAGACCTAACATCTCCTGTCATAAAATAAATAAGATTTTAGTGACAAATTTATTCACATGCTATTTAAAAGGTCATCATCATTTTGATTTCTTTTTGTTTATGCTGTGTTTTACCTGAAGCTGTTTTGCAGAGAGGTCTTTTGTTCCCCTGAAGACATAACTTTTAGAAATTCCTTCACAGCCAAGCTCATGAACTTGCACCATTCGGCCAAAGGTGATCAGACCCACTAATGCAGTTGGTGGCAAAAGACTCAGTGACATTTGCATGGATTCCTTCAGAGCCTGTAGATCTTCATCTTCCATGCACGTGTCCACAACGTAAAGAAATATTAAAGGCATCTGAGGACCACGCTTTAAGAGACACGAATACCATTAGAGGAAAGACAAATATTTGGGGGATTAAAAACAAACAAATAATACTACATTTTGTCAAAGTGTTGTTAATTTTAGTCATATCGATAAGGTCAGTATTTCATCTACTTGCTTCTTTCCTCCCTCTCTAGTAGTAACCAGTTTATAAGGTTAATGTACAATAAAATCCATATCGTAATGAGCTCCACACAAAAATTAAATGGTGATTACAGAAAAAAAGTTCCTTTCAGGATGTCAAGATAGTTCTGAAGCATATGACAATTTTATTAAGCTTTTAATAAATAGCAAGTCTGTATTGCTCCAAGCGAAGCTAACTGATGACATAACTTCTCTAATTAATTAGCCGATATTCATATTGATTAATGTGCAGTGAAGAAATTAAACTGATATTAGTTCCCTGCATATATGGATAATTTACAGATAACATTAAAGGCCTTATATAATGATTTTACCTGCACTACATATTCAATGCTAGAGAACTGAGGTAAAAGTTCGGCAGGCTGATTCATTTCGGATATGCCAGCATAAGTGGGAGGAAACTGCAAACAAAAAAAAAATCAGAAAAATAAGTATAAACAAAAGATTACAGCTTCTAGAAAAGCAAAAAGAAATATATATGTACGATTTTCCTCTACAGCAAATGTTAACTTCTGCTATTGTGAAAAATCTCAGTGCACTCCAAAGATACAGCTGCACATTTACTTTCCTGCTGTCAATTTCAATTCACAAACATAATTTGAAAGAGGGTTTTTTCCCCCTTATAAAGAAGAAACTGAGGTATTCTGAATGTTTCATTTCCTTACCTGATTTCTTTGATAACAAAAGTTGCAAGCCCAGAGTTTTGCTCGATAATCCACTTGGCTATAAAAATACAATTAGAAAAGTTAATATAACAGGAACAAGTCCTTTTATTTCATTGACTCTATAATGCGTGACTTTTAATTTTCTAAAAGGTATTGACTTTGAAAAAGCTTCATCATAATATATCATCTCCTAAATAACTATATTATAAATTCAAAATAAAGTGTAGTTTTGTAAGTTGCGCCTAAAAGACAAATGTATCACAGAAAGAATGGTCTTTACAGGCAAGAAGGAAAGGAAGCAAATGAAAAAAATAGAGTCCAGACTCAGCACCTTTATTAGAGACTTTCTGCATGGTTCCGCACTTAATTCTAACATGCCCTGCTTTCCCTCTTCTCCCCGTTTCTCAGTATAAGTTTATTAACTGTCAAAGTCTCCGATTATTTTGAATATACATTACACCCCAATAAAACTAATACCCAACTAATAACTATTTCTCTGTTGAAATAGCATCTTTCAATGAACGAGCCTTTCTATTTTTTATTTTTTTTTATCAACACTATTAATAATATTTAAGTAGTAAAAATAAACAGTGTGACTCGTATCCTCAGGCCAGATAGGTGTCTTAAAGTCATACTCATGGTCTTCAAATTTCAGCTTCAAATGAGTAACACTGGGGTAGCATTAAGAAACTCAGAAAAGCTGCAAGTTGTGGCTATAAATTCATGAACTACTATGCAAAGACACTGCATCACTTGTATAGTTCAACTGATGCTACTCTAAACATTGTGAGTTGTTTGCACACTGATAATAACATAAACGAATGTACTGAGTTTACCATAAGGGATTCAGAACGGCTCGACATGTGGTTCTACTGCACAGGACTGGCTCATACTGAATAGGAGGCAAGTCTGGCCGTTCCTTCAGTGGCGTGAAGAGAGCAGCCACGGGGACCACCATTCTGGTGGCTTCAAGACGACTTGAAGGCCAAACATTCCAGCTGAATCTAACTCCATCTCTGTCTTCATTCTGCTGGATAAATTCCAGGAAGGTTGTCATGGTCAGCTTCTCTATTTATCACTAAAAAAAAAAAAAACCCACAAATTAGCATCATGTTGAAATGCAAACATTAAGTATTTTCATTATTTACTGGGTAAAAAGAATTGCTGTCACACATTCAAATGTTGTAACTGAGTTATAGTGGATACACAGTAAGTAATACTTCTAAAACTTTAAATTCCAAGCAAAGAATTCCAAAGACGGGAAAAAAAAAAAAAAAAACACCACCAACAACAAAAAAACACTGCTGGGATGGGATAGAGCAACCTCTTCAAAATAATAAGTATCTGGTACGTTGCAAAATAAAGAGATAGTGTTGAGAGTTCTGACCTCTTCTTGATTTAAGCAACTAATTCAGGAACAAATACCTAAATCAGTAATTCTGCAGTAGGTCTGATGAACAGAATCAGGGGGAGAAAAATACTCAGAAGACAGTAGAGAAGGATTAATTTACTTATTTTCTGCCTCTAAAAAAAATAAAAAGACAGGACACTCTAAAAGATGAAAATTTATAAGTTTATCTCCTAAAACATCAAAATCTTCCACTGTACTGTGCAAAATGGAGCATTATCCTTAAAAAATGAGTTACCATACAATGATTTGTAAGACGAAAAGTTCTTAGTTATAAGCACAGACAGAACTGAATCGCTAAATCTCCCTTGAAATTATCTCCTGGGAAGAGAAATCAGAGCTTAAACCCCATTTCAGCCTTTCCACAAGCATCTGCTACAAAGTCCATCAACTCCATCATTTTACAAGACTTGCGTTAAGACGACGAAACTAAATCAAAACACTGTCAAGTGAACACTCACTTTCTGCACCTAGGTCTTAAAAGTCTTTTTATTTTTCTCCAACTCTTCGAAACAGTTTGATGTAGACCATACTTTTATTGCTTAGTTATTACTCCACAGAGAACAATGTACAAATTCCAAAGTGCAGTGACTAATAAAAGTAATAAGTACTTACATACATAAAAGATTTGTTGGATTTAATGAATTAGATGTTGTTACTTTCTAGCACGGCATGTATTTTCCTACTCAGGAGGCAGAGCCTTCTAGTTTTCCTGTATCTTTTCTTACACCTTTTTCTTCCTTTTCAGTATGTCAGTGAAGTTCACGTATTCTACCTTACATCAGATGAAAAACTCCTGGTCTGACAGGCTCTTTCCAGCTTTGGCAGTGTTACTGTACCTGCCAATGCACATTTTCTGGGGCGCATGTAGGGATTACATTAAATCAGAACACGAGGCCCTCCGGATATACAACCCACACGTCAAAAAGATTTAAACTCCCGAGAGCCACAAAACACTGGCTGCTTACCCTGGAAAGCCACAGACAGCGGATGTGCAGAGTAGTTAGTATGAGCACCCGGTTAGCGCTGCTGCGGCTGGGATAACATGATGACGAGGGACACTCAGCACTCTCTCCCACTGGCTGCCTCCGCTACAGAGGGCTGCCTTAACCTCCCATCCCGTTCCCTGACACTCTCAATACATATCATGCTCAAAGGGACGCCAGTGTGAAAAGACACAGATTCACTGTGGGGGACCATGAAAGCTGATTCACAGGTAAATGACAACACTGTTATTGGGTGAAAGGGGGCACTTACAACACTCTAACCCCAATACAGCAAATACATTAGATGTGCTGTATTTACAGTGCAGAAATGGCACAACATAAAGTCTAATTTCCAGTTATCCACCCAAGATGAGCCACTTCCCAAGCCAGCTCGCACAGCTCCACTCACTGAGGGTTTTTAAAACCGAGTGTACCCAGGAGCCCACCTAAGTTAAAACCGAAGGGTAGAGCAGAGGCACCAGGGCCTGCCTGGCCCCACGGGCAGGGAGAGCTCGGCCCTCACCCCAGGCCTCGGCGGAGCAGGGCAGATACAAGGGGCGCAGGCCCCAGAGCAGCCCCGGCCCAGCAGAGGCCACCCGGGCCCCAGCGGGCACCCGTGGGACGCCGCAGCCCGCAGCTCGGGCCGCTCTCCGCAGCCGCCCCGGCTCGCAGGGTGGCCGGGCCCGCAGGCCCCGAG
>VZSG01000005.1:4053461-4085342 GCA_013398315.1 Nothoprocta pentlandii
GCCGCCGCGGGCCGCCGCGGAAGGGCAGCGCCGCCATTTGCCCGTCGTCTACCTGCCTCGACGGGCTGCGCGCGGCCTCTCCTTTTTGTATTTTTTTTTTCCACTACGTGTCCTGTTACAAATTCAGATTTTCCCCTGTTTATCTTGATCTCGCTCTTTAAAAGTGTTTGGAGAACAACGTTCTCCAGCCGCTAGAGGGAGCGGTGCCGCCCCTGCCTTTGCAGGCGCGTAGTGCCCCCCATCCCTGAGGGAATGGAGCCCTGTCCCGGGATACCGCGCGTCCCGAGCCGCCAGAAACCGCCTCTGGACGCACCTCTGTTGTCACTGTTGTTGTCGTTATTATCACTATTACCATCATCATTATTATTTGTTGGGGTCTATTTCAGATAAATCCTCGGGATCAAGAGAGCTGAAGCAGTGCATTCACAGGCCTCCAATTTGCCCGGCGTGTTGTCTTCCAGCATATGTACATAAAGCAACTTTTTGTTCTGGAATAAAAAGTTCACATATTGCCTCAGACTTCACAAGAAAGAAATAGTCAACACATAGTCTTGGTGTTTTTTGTAGCCTGATGCAACACATTCTTTTCCCATTTCCCATTCCATCCATTCATTTGGAAACACTTTCACATTTAGAAACACTGAGAGATGTAATGCATATTTTTGTTACTATCTGCATAGTAATTTCCACCTATCCTTAGTAATTGGAGTTTTCTTCAGCCTTTGGTTAGCATGACATTTTTTTCTTTTTTTTTTTCCCTTCAAAATCAAGTTAAGTGATACTTAGATTTCCAGGCACTGCAGCATTACTTTAAACAAGCCTAACACAAAAGGCAAAAACAAAACATTAACTTCTGTCTTTTGTGATAAATCTTGCTGCAACTGGTCTAGACAAGGGGGAGGAATGAAAAACTGATCATGTCCTTCACTACAACTCTGAAAATATGCAGCAATCACTAGCAAAACATAAATGACCAAATTATCTTAATCCCCATCCAAGAGATGTCAAATATGACATGACAGAATTTCTGTGCCTCACTACCTCCAGTATTGTTTGCCCCTCCTCTTTAAGGGCTAAGAATATGAATATATAAAGAAAAGTGTGTTTAAAAGGAAGGATTTTAAAATTTCTCTGTTGTCTAATGTCCCTGCCAGCTGCGGGAGTACTGAGCTGCCAAGGACACGCAGCCTCCTCAGGCTGTGATAAAGGGTGGACTTCAAACAGATGTACAGCAAGCAGTTCAGCATTACAATTTCAACAGCACCCAAACAACCCAGCGACTATTTCCAGAAATAGTTTTAGAAATAGGTTTTGAAACTTGCCTCTCGATATTAATTTCAAAGTATGGTTCTGTGACTCTGTGAAATTAATATCGAGGCAAGTTCCAAAACCAGAATTGCAAGATGTCCTCTATAGACAACAGGAGGGAAAAAAAATAAAAGACAAGAAGGAAAACACGTAAAGCTTAAAATTCTAAAAGTTCTATGAAAATAAAAGGCATGTGGTATTTTTATTGAGTCATTAGCATAATTTAATAATGACTCGATCCAGTTTCCTAAACATTCTTTAAGAAATATCATGGAGCTGTTATGTTGGTCCCCACCACAGAGAAAAGCAATGGGTGGCAGAAAAATAGAACAGAAAATTGGGCCCTAACACAATAGGTACTGATTATAAGAAAATATTCTTACATGTTATTTCCCCAAATTACAATGCTCACCATTCCTTTGGAAAAAGTACTCTTCCATGATCCGGAGGCAGCTGAGAAGGAGGAAGAATATTCCCTTTTATCTTACAGTTTCTTCTTCTTTTTTCCTCCACTGAGTCCATTTTGACAGACCCAATACCAACGTTGTTGGTCAAGCTTGTTAGGAAGAATTGTTACACTAGGTAGGCCACCTATAATAATTCAAAATATTCAGTTTTAAAAGTATAGTAGGTTTGTACCATAAAGTTATTCAAACATGAAGAACATTTTATATTTAAAATGTATTTATATCTGTGGAACATCTTTCTATTCATGGTTCTTTATGCTAAATGAAAATTCTAAATATTACAAAAGTTTTAAAGTATTTTTTGGCAGCTTGACTCACCTGAATTTTTGTCTACACCACTGTCCAACCTTTCCAGAATTATCATTGCAGTTTCAGCTAAGCAAGTCTTATTTCAGGCAGCGACTTCACTTGTCACACACTCAACTAGGAAGTTAGATCCGGGTTGCAGGGTTAAAACACCTTGTTACACGTAAGTGGTTCTGGAAGCAGCTTAAAACAAATAAAACCCAGTGCAGAGGAGGAGTTACTGTTGGTGTTTGTTCAGAACTGCTGAAATACAGACTTCTAGGGGGAGAAAATTTTAAAAAAAAAAAGTAATTTTCAAAACCTGTGTCTGAACAGTTTAGCCCTATTGTGTGGATGGTTAAGTAGCATCAAATGGATTCACACTACATGGGGGAAAATGAACATATAAATTGACACATTCCATAATAGGGACGTTTTAACACAGCATTCCAATGCATTGTTCTCCTGCTCTTTATTTGCTGTGCCCTTAGGAGCTGCTACTTCGGTCCTCTCAGACTCCGACGTGGCGAGGGGTCACGTACGCAACCGCAGACATGGCGCCCACGGCGCCGCTTTGGCGCCATGAGCGGCGAATCTCGCGAGAGCAGCGCGCGGCGGGCGGGCGGGCGCGCATGCGCGTGTGCGGCGGCCCGGCAGCGGCGCGCGGCGGCCATGGAGTCCGGCCTGGAGGAGCTGATGCCGCGGCTGCTGCCCGTGGGCGACTGCGACCTGCCCGAGGACTTCGACCCCACGGTGCCGCCCCGGACGCCGCAGGAGTATCTCCGGCGTGTGCAGTGAGCGCCCCGGGCGGGGCGGGGCGGGAGGGCCTGGGTCCGGGTCCGGTAAAGGGAGCGCACCCACTCTGTGGTACACGGGAAACACCTCCAGTTACCTCCCGTAAGATCCCCCGTCGCAGATACTTTGTTTTAATCGCACTTTAGAGACATTGGCGGTAGGTGATGCAGGAACACCGTGTAACCCTTTGCTTTTGTTCTGTAGGCTCGAAGCAGCTCAGTGCCCAGAGGTGGTTGTGGCACAAATAGACCCCAAGAAATTGAGGAAGAAACAGACGATAAGCATTTCAGTAAGTTTGAGAGGCGTTGCCCCTAAGAGACTTTGAGAGAAAAAATAGCAGAAAAGATGTTAATACTAGGATTTCTGTACTAATTTTTTTGGGATAGTTGGCCCAAATAAAACAATAGAGATGCAGGACAATAAAAGCACCTGCAGAATTCAATGAAACCTGTGGGTTTGGAGAGACAGTTGTTGAGTTGCTGGATAGCATCACTCTTTATAACTTTTAAATTGATATTATCTATACTACTTCATATACAGCAGTATTTTACTGCCTGAGGAAATTAACCTTTGTATTAAGTTTTATTAACACTTTTTCATAAAACTCGTACAGGTTTTGAGAGATACAACTATATATACACATGTGTATTATACTTTTAACACTATATAATATATAGTATGCATACTATATATACACAATATATATAGTGTTAAAAGTAACTATAATAAATACAGCTAAGCTTTATTAACAGATGAAATTTGAAACTACTGTTTCTTTTGGTAGGATATTTTACTGTATTTTTTTTCTTATTGCTCAAGCATTTTTTTCTCTTCTCACGTGCCTTGATTTTTTTTTTAAATTTCTCCACTTCCAAATAGAGAGAGACAAACTGTTGCTTGAACTGTCAGAAATTGAGTGATCTGATATTTTAATACTGGACTGCTCAAAATAAGTTTCTAAAAACTATTTTTAATGTCCTCCGACATATATGACTATGTCACTCTTGAGACCATTCTCTGCATTTGGTTCCTCTCTTCGTAGTGGCACTCTTAAATATTTGTTTAAAGATTCCTTTTTAGTAGTATTTAATAGTAAATGCTGATAGTAAATATTTGCTGATTATCTAGCTCTTAAGTTTTATAAAGCTTTCTTTACATTATAATTATTGCCAGTGTTTCCTTAGATTTCTGGATGTCAGCCTGCTCCTGAAGGATACTCTCCATCTCTCAAGTGGCAACAGCAGCAAGTGGCCAATTTCTCAACCGTTCGTCAGGTACAAAACAGTGTGGGGAGATGTTTTCAGCTTGTGTTGTCTACAGAGAACACCTTTGCTTTATGGGGGTAATATTATATCACTCCTATATCCTATCCTTCATAAAGTTATAAGATTCTATAATAGATGTTGGTAGGTAACTATTTTAAGACCTAAAAAAGAAGTGTGTGCAACTTTGTAGTTGTAAACTTTTGATGAAATTCTTTCAAAAGTGTTGATAGATGTGTTTAAAAAATTAAACTGTAGCAA
Source organism: Nothoprocta pentlandii (assembly GCA_013398315.1). Classification (NCBI taxonomy): domain Eukaryota; kingdom Metazoa; phylum Chordata; class Aves; order Tinamiformes; family Tinamidae; genus Nothoprocta; species Nothoprocta pentlandii. The sequence goes on from VZSG01000005.1 coordinate 4,057,840, forward strand.
AAATACGTAAATTAAATGTTATAGTTCAGGGAGTTCAAAAATCTTGGTGTTATGCAGTTATATTAAAACTTAAACTCATCAATAACTGAAAAAGATTCTAACCCACAATGAGATTGCTGTAGATGGAATACACTGCCATTTAGCATCCTGGTGACATTGGGGGAATCCATTATGGAGAGGAATATTGATTGGGTAAAATGCGTTTGCACGATTGTGACATGTGCACAGGCCTATTTCCTGCCACATTTATATCTTACCTTTAAATATTAGACCTAATATGGAGAATTGCTCTCTATCCACAGCTCACAGTGAAATGCAAAAATAAATAAATAATAATAATAAAAAAAAGCTAACAAAAGGTCAGTTACAACTCCAGTACAGCTGAAGGCACATTCACAGAGCATTGGTATGACATTTACATTTCAGAGGTACCTAAATTAACTCTTATTATAATTAATTGCACTGAAGCTGCCGTAGCAGAACTTAGCAGAATGCTGTAGTTAGCACCTAGTCCTAAGGTATCACAAACATATTGTCATAATGACAGAACTTTCATTACCAAAGGTTTACGTCTCAATACAGGAAACTGTCAATAAAGCCCCTTTGTGTCTTACATGGAATCCACTGCAGGTAAAAGAAATACACCAGGGAAGTGGGCTTGCCTTCTTCCTAACAGTTCTGTAGGTATCTGACGTAGGCCAGTGCAGGAAGCAGTATTTCCTTTACAAGTGCTTTTGGGCTAACTCAATTATTTTGCTCTTAAGCTCCGTATACCAACAGACTATTAGAGCTTATTAATTCTACTCAAAGCTTTAAGTAGTAGACTGAAAAATTCCTTCATCTTTAACATCACTTAAAAAACCAAGTAATATCAGCAAGTTAGACTTACATATAGAGGACATCATTAGAGACTTGCAGCATTTTTAATAAGGGATGCCATTTTAATAGCTATGAAACAAAAGTAAAGCAAATAGGAATGATAAAAATACTGCAAAACTAAACTATGATTAGGCACTGTTCTAATTCCTCAGAATGTGAACAAGCACAGAAATCACTGGCGGTCGCAACATTTGGACAGCAATGTTACCATGGTAAGCAGAACTCAATGCTTCCGCATTTTTTTCTAGTAGTTTAATTCATTCGATACTATTTGTGAATAGTATCAAAGCTGTTTTTAAGTGTCCTTAAGCCAGCAATATTTCACAATTTTCACTTATTTTTATTCAGCCAAAATCAGAGGATGAAGAAGGCTGGAAAAAGTTTTGCCTGGGTGAAAGATTATACTCAGAAATAGATACAATATCTGATAATGAAAATCTAGGAATTGATTACATAAAGGTGGGTATAGGTCTTCTATCTAATTTTCTGCTGCTATTTTTCTTGAGTAACTCTTACTATTTGTTATCAATTTATACTGAATTGAAAGTAGGCTCTCAGAAAATTGAAGAGTTCCTTCATTGGTTACCAGCAAAAGCAGAATATTGAGTTGCTAACCGAACAGAAAGCCTTACGTATAGGCTGCTGTAGAATCTTGTTAAATGGTGACAACATCTTTTTTTTTTTTTTTTTGCATGTGCTGTTCTATAGCATGCCCTTCTCTCATTTTTAAAGCACGCTTTTACCATTATGTATCAGAAAAAAATTGATATAAAGCTTCATCTTATTTTAATCATTGAGGATTTTTAATGAACATCAAAACTCCAAACAGAATTCAAAATCACTACAAATGTCTGAACATCCCCTTACAATATTAGCCAGTTGTTAATCACAAGAAAAGTACGTTTCTGATGCTGAGTTTTCCAACTTTTTTTTCCCCCTCCAGATGGGTTTTCCTCCTTTGCTAAGTATTGTAAGCAGAATGAATCAGGTAAACCAACTTCTATTGTAACAGTATCTTTGCATAAATTATTACTTGTCATGTTCCATCTTTTGCAGAACTGTTTTGTTCTGTTTCAGAGGAGGTTTTTATTATGTTTAATATAACTGCTATTCAACTCATGCTTACAAGGAAAGCACTCAACCATTATCTCACATTTAATTACAAATGTGTTTACCGATTAACACTTACCATGACTAGTTATAAGAATATTGACTAGTTACAAGAATATTTACTTTTTCTAATTTCTGTATAGAATGCTTACCTTAATCGCTCATTTCCTGCCTAATGATGTGTTTTGCAGTGTTTAAAATTTGGCCTATTTTGCCTATTTTTGGCCTATTTTGCAGTGTTAAGATTTGGCCCAGCATTTAAGATTTGGCCTACACTATGTAGAAACACAGTGGAGTAGAAATACTAACATATTGTATAAGAAGCAAATGCAATTTTTAAATATACAACACCATTTAGATAGAAGGACAACAAAGCAAGTTTTTGTAGGTATTGCATAATCTGTTTCTGTTCCTCTTTTGAAGGCAACAATAACCAGTGTCTTGGAGTACCTGATAAACTGGTTTGGAGAGAAAAAATTTACTCCAGAATTGGTAATGCTGAATTTATTCTATTTGCATATAACACATTAAACAAGGGCTAAGTTGTTTATCATATTCTTTGAAATTATTTTAGACTTTTCTAAAGAGTATTCCAAATGCATGCACTGTATGTAATTGTCACTTTCAAAACCTGATCATATACTAGAAATGGTATTTAGAGCATTTTTTGAAGTTTAATTACAAATACAGCAGATACAGATCTACGGTTAATAATCCTCCTCTGTATCTTCCCCTGCTAACTGCATCTGCAAGGTTGGGTGAGCGTGGGGGTTGAATATCAGACCTGAGCAGCTTTGATTCAGAGCAGTTCAAGCTGTCAGGGTGCTGCAGGTTTTGTATGCTGAGGTTTGCCTCACAGTTTGGAGATGCATGGTAAACTGCAGGCCGAAACAACTTCTGTGTTTGCATGTGCAGCAGAGACCTTTGCTGTGCTGATGTGGCAACAGGTCTGGTCTGATAAGAAATTACATCTTAGCAAGAAGTTTTGTCGTAACTACCCTACATAGCTACGTATTGTTGGCTATCTATAAAAGACCAGGGTAGATTCAGTTTTATTCAGTACCAAAAAATTAGAGGTTTTGAGTAACCCAAAATACAGGGTTATTTCTATAATACTCAACAAAGTTGCACTGTATTTTAGTCATTTAAAAGACCTTCATAATCTGTTCTTTTCTATAGGACAGATTTCTTAGTAACTTTGAGTATGTTTATGTTGAATCTTAGTTTATTCCTATAAGAAAAGCCAAGGCAAGCATTAGACATTGTAGCTAATTAGTAAGTTATGCTATTAGCCAAAGTTGGGTTTACAAAGCCACAAAAAACATCAGTCGCATAGAAGGCAAAAAGCTTTTCTCAGTGCTACAGAAATAATGTAAAGTTTGTCTGAAATACGAGCTTCAGAGAGATCTGATTTAATACATTGCATCTGGAAGAACAGCTTTCCACAGTTTGTAAAGTTAAAAATTAATAGCTACGGAACAGTCCTTTGGATATTGTTAAGAATTTTTTTTTTTGTGCTGACTTTAATATTGGAAGTATTAATTTATAGCTTGGAAATTAATCCAAACAATAGTATGAGGAAATTTAAATCTCGCAAGAAGCTTATCTAAAGACACAAGTCAAGTAAGCCATACCTAATCAGGCTTTTAAACCTTTCAATTCTGACGGTAGTACTTACATGCAATTTTGATTTTGAGATCTGCATTCTAGAAAATTCAAGGAAGTACCCATAATTAAAAATCTATTATTTTTTTATTTAAATTCATACAGGGTAGATGGCTTTATGCACTGTTAGCATGCCTTGAAAAACCTTTGCTACCGGAAGCACATTCCCTTATTCGACAACTGGCAAGACGATGCTCTGAAGTTAGAGTCCTAGAGGTAAGCTTTAATTTACCATTGTGCAGAGGACTTGATTTCATGTGCTCAATCTGCTCGAAAATAAAGGGTGCTACATTATTCTTTTGGACAGAAATAGCATGTACTTCTCTGATTTATTTCTCTTTCAGGAGAACAGGAATGAAGAGCAAATATCAGCTTTGAACTTGATGATCTGCTTAGTTAGCAGGTAATGCAAATTCTTATTAAAAGCAATAAAGGATATTCAGAAAAAAATGTATAATTACCCCTAGATTCTTTTAGAAGTTAAAAAAAAAAATCTCAGAAAGTACTCTAGGTTAAGGTACCAAATATACTAAGGTACAAGGACTTACAATTAACCTAAGGGTAAGCAAAACTCACTAGTTTCCTGAAATGAGCGCTCTGAAATAAAGAGGTATAAATATGAAAATCCTCTAAAATAAGAACCTGAAAGTAAATATACTAACAAGAGAAAGCAAAGAGAATATTGCATGAAAGGATTCTTACCATATTTCACTTTTCTCCACTAGATACTTCGATCAACGCGATTTGGCTGATGAGCCCTCCTAGATTGTTTTGGGAACACCACGTGTTTGGTGTTTAGTCTAGAGCACAACCTGCATTATCAGGGTTAAAGATGCTGCCTGGTTCAGACCTCACGTACTACACCAGCCCTTCACAGTGCCCTTATAAGAATGCATGGGACAGCTATATGAATAAGCTGATTTTAGGCTGTTCTTTAACATGAGATTACCGGTCTCTCCAAATACCATCATGATTGAAAATGGTCAAAGTGTTGGCCATCATCTCTCAAGCTACCATCGCTGAAGACTACACTCTACAATGGAGCTTTCTACAAGCTGAGTCATCTCATGGGCACTGCCCTCAGGCAAAGACTTTTAGTCTAAGGTTAAAGTGAATTTAAAAAAAAAATCATTTGTGATTTAATCTAGGACTCAGCTGTTGAGGGCTTTTTTAAACAATAAAGTCTCTTTTAAAAAGTGTTCTTAACCATTTTTGTTTTCATAGGGTTTTACAACTGCCTTAGTGTAGAGAACTACTTAACACTGATTTTACAGCTTCAGCTTTAGAGTTTAAGTACTACTAAGCAGTTCAAATTTAGCTCCCAAATTACTGAAGCAATTTAGTAAAATGTAAAAGGAAGTAGTGTTAAGACTTTCCAGATAATAACTCATTATTTCTTAATAAAATAATGGAGAAAAAGGTAAAAGTTAAAGCTGTGTTAAGAGACGCTTTTATTAAATGGAACAAGTTTCTTTTCTGTACAGTGTCTTGACAAACATGTTACCTCACCTATTCATACATTTAACATGGAATGCTTCCACACAACTTTCAGCATCTGTTTTGTGGGTCCTGGGGTTCTCATTATATTCAACAACTAAAAAGCTAAAGGAACAACAAATTGTGTTGGTACAGCACATTTATATATGGTATTTTCCCGGTAGATAGTTTCAATTAACTCCCTCATTTTTTTTCTTTATTTTCTTGAAGTGCATAACCAATAAATTGTTAAAGGATCTTAAAGCTACTGGTACTTTTCCATCTGGGAAAACAGTCTTACTTACTAGTAGTCTTAGCAGTTCCTCAAGTATAAAATAAGGATGAATTATAATATGTACTTGATTTTAATTCTAGAGATGCAATTCCATCTTATCATTACTGAACATCTTTCCTATGTTGCAGATGTGTAAGATGTGCTGTCAAAATGTCCATCCATTTGACATAACAGTGCAAATCTACCAAGAGAGGAAAGGGACAACTTTCCTGTAATCTTTGTACCATTATAAAAGCCAAATCCTCCTAGAGTCCCATAGCAGAGTGCAAGCTTTTCTCTGTGTACACAGTGGAATAGCATTCTGCTCCAGCTTCTGTTCTAGGGGCTTCCCAAAACTGTCAGGTTATCAACTAGAACTATTATGAACTAACATTAACAGTACCTAAGATGTGACCAAGTTCTGATCTTTTTTAAGTTCAAGTATAATAAACCCCTTGTTATCACATTTACTGCCAGCTTATAACAACCACCTAGAAAAGGACGGGATTATTACAGGCTTCCAAGCTCCCTAGAGCTTAGGGAAGTTTCTGCTGTTCTTGCCCACAATGCAACTAGAAAACCTACTTCTGGCAACACAGAAAAGTGTTATAGCAGAGAGAAGTGCTATTATAACATGCTAGTTTTTCTATTTAACTTATATTTGCTGTTCTTAAAGTAGCACCAAAATGAATCACTACCACAAGACAAGGCATTCTTAAAACTTCTGCATAAGGACTGTAAGATTCAGTAACACCATCAACTTCATCATCATTCAGTTCAAAAAAGCAAAGCCTGAACTTAAGCAAAATTCAATAAAAGTACTTTAACCGAGATCTTCTCATGCTTACCTAGAGCAAGATATGTATTCTTATGCAAATCTTGCAACAAGAAGTATTTAGCAAACCCCAATGTCCTCAGGGTCTTGGTGGTGCCTTTACAGCTCCTTGCAGGCCTAACCATCTTCCTGCTGATACTCATTACAGAAGTGAGTTGTAGCTAGCAATTAAAAACAATTAAGTTAATATTGAAATTATGCACAGCAAACTAAAAAAAAATCCGTTTGTCCAGTAGCTGTTGACCTTAGCTGAAAAATTCTCCTGAAGCAAAAAGACCAGCTATGAATTTTAAGGAGGCAGGAAATACTGCTTAACTATATAGAAAAGTTTTCTCTTTTCTACAGACCTAGTAGCTAGTACAGACCCAGTATCATTGCCATAGCCAAGGAACTAAGACTCCACCAAACATTTTAAGTGAAAGCTGTGGTTCGTGTGTTGATGGCAATCGCTACCTTACACTTTGGAGGCAAAAAGGAAAGGGAACAGTGGCAGTCATGTTAGATGCCACAGAAGACAATAGGTTTTTACTCAAAGTTAGTCTTGGTCAATCTTTTGCTCAGTTCTTAAAACATGCCCTGGTCTTCCAAGTGCTGTTTTGGCAATTCAAATCTTTGGTGAAAACTTAGAGCTGATAGTTTTCACTGTAACAAACATTTAATACCTTGGTATAGAATTAGTTTCATACCAAAAGGTGAGAATAGTGTTATTTTGATGGACATTTATTATACAACATAGTAGTTTTGTTGGAACTGACTATAACTTACAAGCTAGACAAAATAAAGCAAAATCAAGATACTGAGTTCACATACATGAACGATTAAGGTAGATACCCAGATTTGAAAGTGCTTTACATCTTCTGTATCATCACCTGAAATTTACCTGTGAAGAAAAATAAAAGCCAATTAAAGAATCAAGGTCATTTTTTTGAAGCATTTTTTTCTTTTATTTTGTTAAAAGAAATAAGAAAGAACACACAAAACATTCCTGTCTTATGATTTAAGAATGAAAAACCTAGACATTATAAAAATTTAAATATAAAAATTGAGCTCCAATTGAGCAGTTTTTCTTTTAAGTTGATCCAGGTCCCCACATTAAAACAGGTTTGTCAACTTAAAATTTGTACAAAGCCTGTGGAAATTTTTAAATCCATCTTAATCAACTTGGGTTGTTACAATGAACTTCACCTAGTTACTTTTCATCTTCCCTTGCGCAAGTAGCCTTCTACTTTCACATTATCTCTCTAATGCTTCCAAATGTAAACACAGCTTTCTAGCTTTGCTTCCATTTAATAACAGGGAAGTTCCCCCGTGCAAGTATTTTCTCAGCGCTATTTAGTGTCAAGCTATGTCCTGAAATTCACATAGGGCCCTTTGCACCGAAACATTCCCATCCATCCCACTTGGATAAATTCATAGAAAGCCAAAGAGCACTCAGCTCTTTGCAAAGAGGGTGAGGCAAGTTTTTTACTGAGCTAACTACTGAATACTCAGGTCTACTTACATGCTGGCATTGTTGAAACTTCTGCTGTTACAATGCTCTTTATTCCCAGATTGGATAGGCCTCCTCTGATTAGTCCACAGGTAAATGCTAGATACTAAACAAAATTACACTTTAAAGAAATCTCCAGAATTCAGTTTGTTGCATATTTTTTGAGAATAAGTGGTTAAAAAGAATATTTAATTCTTAAACAATATAAAATTTATGTAGTAACTTCAAAAATGAGATGCATTAACAGGATTGCAATAATTTGCTCAAAATAGGTGTTACAGTCTTCAAGTCAAATAGTTCGATGATTAGGAGGAATTATGAATTGTGCATTGGTCATATTTCACAACTGGACGTCCCATATCTACTAAAGTGTAAACTCTTTCCCAGCATTTAGGGGATTAAAACCATCTCTTGTAGATAGAGGCTGTAGATAAAATTTCCCTTTGTAAAGGCACTATCTTGAGTCTCTTCCTTCTATTTTCATTAGACCGGTAGGAATTTATTATTCCTGCACGAATCTCAACTCCTTACAATGCAAAGACTAGAGAGTTGCATAATTATTTACAAATATATGGTGCAAAACAGAAAAATATCACATCAAAAAAATCCCCAATCCCTGCAGTCCTGATAACTAAACCTTAAAGAGCATGAATTCAAAAAACAGTAAGAATAAAACTGAATGCCTCATTTTTTTTATCATCAAACAGGTGATTATCCAGAAAAAAATATGAAGGATACCTTTGGTGCATGTTCTAAATACTGTTTTCCTGCAGACATTTGTGTCAAGAGCCGAAATTTATTGTCTTGAAGTACATAAATACCCTAAAAAAAGAAAAAAATAAATAATAATAATAATAATAATAATAATAATAATAATAATAATAATAATAATAATAATAAAAACTCTTTAGGAGCATACCCAGTAATATTTTATCAACATTCTGTTAATTTATCTACAGACACAATATAAATATTTTTAAGTTGGAAAAAGAAATGTTAAATTAAGGTGATTTAAATTTAAACTGCAATTGTTACTTATATGCCAAAGAAAGCATATTCAAACAGCAAATTTACACTAGGACCTGTAAATAAAAACACAAATTACATCAGTCAATTCTAAAAACTTTTATACACATTTTTATTGGGTTTTCTCAGTGCTCAGGAACAATAGCTCCATATTAGACAGATCATATTTGTTAATACATAAAGTACATACTGACCTTTACATTTAGATTTGAATCTTCATTTGGGTATGAAATTGACTACTACAATTCTCAAATTCAACACGGCTTATACATTCTTTAGTAGAAAACACTCAGAAGATGATCAAATTTTTAGGAGTCTAATGCTTTTAACATTATTACATAACATAATATATATTTTAAATAAATGAAGTATGAAAGCAGCATAGCTTATTCTAAACCTGATTTTTTAACAAGACTGCAATTTCGAACCTTTAAACCTTTGAAATTTTATAGCCTCAGAAATGGAATCAAGGATGCACATACAATTGAGATTTAGACTGAATATTAAGTTTTCTATTTAAAAAATATTTCTAACTATATTATTTCTTAAATTTACGCTTGAACAACAGTACACTGAAAAAAAAATTAAATCTAGTTATTTGGACATATCCTTGTAAAAATTCTCTTGTCCTTACTTTGTTACAAGAAGATAGCTGTAAGAAAATCAAGTTCCTTAAAAAAAGAAAAATTTCTGATTCTAGTAATATAATTAAGTTATTTTGATCTTGCTTTAAAAACTGTGGCAGTTACTATGGTAAAGCACATAGATACAGTGAAGTACCACCAAGATGCAAATCTGAAGGGAAGTTTTTCAGGTGTCTCACATAAAAATACAGTGAATAGAATACAATTAAACTTTTCAATTGCTAAAAACTGTAAGTATTCCTCAAAAGCAAAAGTGACTTCAAGGAAGCCATTCCAGTAAAATACTTTTGCATCTCATTCTCTCAGTATTTCACAAAAACATTGAGAGATGCACAAAAAAGTCCCTATATGAGTTGATAATATAAAGGCCTTCAGCTTATATAGCTGATAAACTGTAATTATTACTATCCTATGCACTTTAGTTCGTTTAGCTTTACAATAGCTAGTACTTACAAAATTGAAAACATTTTATCTTTTCAAATAGATTCAATAGGCTGATCATAAACAATCATTAATGAATTGTATTCTGAAACTATACGATCAAATGAACCTTAAAAATTACTATGTTTAAAAAAACACATAATGAATATTATACTTTTTATTAATTTGAGAACAAGACAGACACAGTGTAACTACTTTTATAAATTAAATCTTATCCTACAACACTAGTACCTGATGATTGGTCCTGAGATTATCTATTTGTTTTTTAAACACAGTTGTCCAAAAGTCTTTGCAAATAAACTTCATAATATCTAATTCATCCTTGAATCTGGCAGTATCTTTCGTAAACCTAAGAGATAAATGAGAAATACATTAATAAGAAAAACATGCAACATTTTGACTAAATAAGTAGAAAAAGAAAATTCAAAAAATGACATTGTGCAACAACGCTTCGGAGGCTGTCGCAGAAATTAGTGCTTGGACTATCATGTAATGTAATTCTAGCATCACTCAGCTTTCATCATGCACTGTAGTTTAAGAGCAACACAGCGTTATCTTAGTACCTGCATGGCACAGCTGAGTAAGCGATTTTGAATTTTACGATCATTAAACATGAGTGAAATAGAGAAAGCAAAGCATGCTTTTTTTTTTTTTCTAATTTATCCTTGAGCTAAAGAAGAGGGCTAAAATTAATGCATCTACTATAGCTCAGAGGGCTCCTTCAAGTATGAGTGAAAGCTCTAACGCACAGTACCAAACACGACACTCTTTCCAGTTTCCTAGAAAGGAACCTCCTTCTGTTGCTTTGTTCAGAATTGCCTCTCTCCCCTCCTCCTCAGTCTTTACAAAGCGCTGCTTTATTCCACACGACCAGGACTTTGAAGCTCATGATTCTCTACACGGCCCAAAACGAGTGCACCCACGTTGGATGCTCAGCAAGCCAGGATACCTCCCCAAAGCGCTCCTGGGGCCAAGGTGCTCAGCTACAAAGCACCAAGGACTAAGAGTGCTCTAGAAAAAGAAGAAATCCCGGAGTTGCCAGTCACGAATTTAAGACACAAATTAGGGAGGTAATTACTAGAGGAAAGAAAAATCGCGCAGCAAACCACGCCAGGAGCAGGAAACACGAAACAGAGGCGCCGGGCCTGCAAGCGAAGGGCTCGCTACGGACCGAGAGCAGCTCGCTAAGGCCGGGGGCCGCCATGCGCCCGCCCGGCTCCCCTCTGGGGACGGGAGGCCGGGGGAAGGCGCCTCCCGCGCCGCGCCGCGCCGGCCCGGGCCGCACTCACCGCTCGATGAGGCCCTGCCCCACGCGGAAGCCCATGTTCTCCAGCTTGCTGATGCAGCGCCCGTTCTCCTGCAAGACACAAGCGCGGCCGCCGCTCAGCGCCGGCCCTGGCCGCCGCCTCCGCCGGGCGGCCCTCGCGGCGGGGCCGGCCCCACTCACCCCGTCGCCCTGCTCGGCGGCCCGGTAGAGCCCGGCCACTATCTCGCCGTGCAGCAGCAGGAAGAGCGTCTCGTCCGCCATGTCCGCGCCGCGGCGGAGCGCGCCGCCCCCGCGGCCCCGCCCCGCGCTAACGGCCCCCGCCCCGCGCTAACGGCCGCCCCGCCCCGCGCTAACGGCCGGCCTCGCCCCGCGCTAACGGCCGCCCTCGGCGCCTTAGGTGCCCCTTGAGCCGCCCGTTCCCGCAACGTGGGAACCCGCCAGGCTCTCGGGGCCAAAGCAGCAGCCGCCAGCGGAAATGACCACGTACGAGAGGCTTTTCTTTAATAGGGGGTTAATAAATTAAAGGGCGGGTCAGCCCGGGGGGCGTTTGGCGCCTCCGAGCGCAGAGCCGGCCGGTTCCGCTCCCGAGCTGGGGCCCCTGAGGCGCAGGCAGCAGCGCGGGCTCGCACGCGCCGTCACTTGGCGCGGCGCCCTCAGTAACACCCGCGCCTATTGGCCGCCCGCGCTCTGAAGCGAGCAGGTGATTGGCCCCCGTGCGCGTGGCCACGGAACCCTTTACGAGTGCAAAGAGAGAGCCCGTCTCGAGTGGGCGGGGACCAGCGCCCGCGAAGCGGCTTTGTGATTGGCCCAAAGGGAAAAGACGAAGGAGTGCTCATTAGCTAAGCGCGACGTCACTCAGGCGTCTGGTCCTTGATTCTAACGGTGGCAGGCAGTGGCTTTCGGTAATTGGTTAGTGGGGTTGTCAGTCTGCGAGGAAGCTCTGCGACTGGTAGGCGCGTCCCGCCAGCGCTGGCCGTGGGGCGGACCCTCCCGCCAGCTCGCGGCACTATTGGCGGGCGGCGGCGGGCGGCGCGGCGCTATTGGCTGCGGCGGAGGCGCGTGGGCGGGGCGCCCCAGCCCGTTACCCAGCGGTGCTTTGCGCGGGGCCCTGTGCAGGCCGCGCTGCGGGCGGGATGGCGGTGGCGGTGCGCGCGCTGCAGGAGCAGCTGGAGAAGGCCAAGGAGAGCCTCAAGCACGTGGACGAGAACATCCGCAAGCTCACGGGCCGGGACCCCAACGATGTGAGGTGAGGCGAGGCGAGGCGGGCGGCGGCGCAGGGGGCGCGCGCGGCCCGCGGCTCCCCGGGCGGGAAGGGAAGGGAAGGGACGCGGGAGGCCGCGGCGGTGGCCGCGGGCGCCGCCGGGCGGGCGGGCGCGGGGCGGAGCGGGGCTGTCGCCTAAGGGCTCGCGCTGTCTCCGCAGGCCCCCTCAGAGCAGACTGCTCGCCCTCTCAGGCCCCGGTGGAGGTAGAGGGCGCGGGAGCTTATTGCTAAGGTAAGAGCCGCCGCTCTTCGCTCGGGTCGGGCACCCGCCTTCCCCTTCTCGGTCGCCTTGCTGCCTCCAAGCTACCCGCCGCCCTCCTGCTGTAACGAGGCAGCAGGGGCAGGCGGAGAGGGCAGGGGGGTTACATTACAGCCTAGTTTAAAGCTTTTTTCATTCAAAGTTACAGCCCTTTGTGATAAACTGGTAGTTTGCCCTAAAGGTTTCTGCACCTGGACTGGAAATTGGGGTAGGGGGAGGAAGAAATAACTTAGTTTCAGGTCTGGGGAGAGGAGGAAATGGTCTTTGCGACCTTGTTTCTTTATATTGGTTCAAACTCAAATCTTTTGGTCATTGAGAAAGTATTGGGTATTCCAGGTAGAACAGAAGGGGCCAAAGTTGGCACAAGTTTTTTAAAAAAATTATTGTAACCAAAAAGTTGCTACTATGTCAAATATAAGTAAAAAGCATCAGTGTGTTGTGATCTTTGTTCTTCTCCAGCAGAGTGAAAAGGCTGCTGTATCTTAATTTCTTTTGAATGAATTTTTGCTTAATTACAATATTAATCTATTAGTTAGAACTTAATGCACCTTGATTTTTTTTTTATTTTTGTTTTTTACAAATTTGAACATTTGAACCTGATGAGACAACTTCTTTGACTGCAACTGCTCATTCAAAAAGGACAGAAGCTCAGGTGTAAATGAGCAGGCATGTAAACAGTATGTGTGCCCACTGTATTATTATGATAACAGGAAAACAGCAATATTTTCAAGTAACAGTCAATGTTATATCATTGCCACAAAGACAAAAGACTGTTTGATGTTTGTGCAGGCTCCAGGTGGATCTCTGCTAAACTTGGTATTAGTCTGAGCTATTCTGAGATCACAAGTGGTTTCTTTGTAGGCGTGGATTCTCGGATAGTGGAGGAGGACCCCCAGCCAAGCAGAGGGATCTTGAAGGTGCAACCAATAGGTGGGTGTAACACTGATGGAAAGAACTTGCTCTATCAGGGTGAAAGTCTGTAGTTTTAAAGTATTTAGATTAAATAATTGTCTGTGATAACTGTCTAGAGTTCACACATTCAAGGCTTGCTGGAAATACTTTTGAGTGACAGCATTTGAGTATGATGATTCTTTTTTTCCATACTTTATAGCAGTTTATTTTTGTTGTATGATGGAGTCTACTTCAGGTAGAATAGTAAAATGAGGTAGAATAAATGCTGAACTTATTTCTGCGATGGACTTAACAGCTCATGCTGTCTTTTGTATCACCTGAAGCAGGAAATTTCTAGGCATTTTTGATGGATACAAAAATCAGGGGTGTTAAAATCCGATTCACTTGCTGTAATTGTGAGCATGTTTTGGTTGCGTACCTGGAGTGCAACTCTGGTCAGTCTTGCAAATAACTGCTTTCACCTGCCAGATCTCTGTTGCAAACTGTAGTATTCCAAAGGATTTTCTGAATACGTTTATGGAATTAGCTACCGAATTTTAAGAATCTGATAAAGATCCTTGCAGTTTTTAGTTTTATTTGGTGTATGGTCTGCAGCATCATATTCTGCCTAGTAACCAGACTTGTTTTACAACAGACCTAGGTAGATAAAAATACAGCTGAGACCTCCCTTTCGATAAACTGAATGCAGGTAATGTGACAATAGACTTAGGTTTCAAGCTTTTGCATTTCAATGCAGATTAATCAGCTGTGGATCTGGTTATAGTGAACTCCATTCCCTGAACAATTACTTGGGACTGTGCCCTTTCGGAGGGCAGCAGGGCCGGCTTTCACCTGCATCCTGTGAAATTGGCATTGCTGGTAGTTAAGTGCTATGCCACAAAGCTGGGGATGAGAGCTGAAAATAAGCTATATTTAACTTGCTACTTAGCTGTTCTTTATCGGAACCTTGAGTCCTTCAAGTGCTCTGATGCCTTTCTAACTTGTTTTATAGCTGCTCGGTCAGGTAATTTAGGTAGATAATATGAAAAAATGTATTGATTTGCAAATCTTCATGTATTTAGTGTATTGAAATTTGCTTTTAAAGGTATAACCTTTAACAGGTTATATTTTGGAGACTCTGGGGGGGAAAAAAGAGACAAATATTAAAATCAAGGAACAGAATCCAAAGATGCTCTAAGACTTTAAAGATGTTACTAACACAGTATTCTGCTCTACTTGATCATGTATTCTCTTACCTGCCACACATTGGTAAAAAATTTTTACCAAAAATAGATTCTGTGTGTAAATAAAGGTTATTGGTCATGAACTTACCTTCAGAGTGACGAGGAGACTTTGCTGGGGCTGTTAGTCCTTCTGAATAGGTATACTGATTGATATTTTACTTTCATTGGAACAGTTGCTGTCTTTCATGTTAGTTTTTTGCTGGCCATTAATGCTACTTTTTGTTTTTCAGGCTGGGTGGAGAACGTCGGACAAGAAGAGAATCACGCCATGAAAGCGACGCAGAGGATGATGACATTAAAAAGGTAACGCAAGACAAAGGTGAGCTATGCAGGAAGAGGCACTCTTAACTGGAACGTGAAATAAGGAGCTTGTTTTCCCTTGTAGCCAGCGTTGCCATCCTCTGTTGTTGCTACCTCCAAAGAACGAACACGTCGAGACCTTATACAAGATCAAAATATGGATGAGAAAGGAAAGCAAAGGTAAGCAGAAGTGCCTTCTCAGCTCTAATGTGGTAATTCTGCGTGCTAGCACAAACAGCTTTAGTTTTTAAAAATGTAGATTTTCTTCTGTATCAGATCTTGAGAAGAGGTACAGAGATGATGCAAACTTGGATAATGTGTTAACACTTATCTTCTGAGAAGATTCATGTAAACTTCATTCATGTAACTGATAATGATTCTGTTTCTCAGGCCACCTACTGGAATCAAGTTTGCTAGTGCTAGTATAACTGACTGTCTCCAAGTTTGAAGAAATATATGTGTAGCTTCGTTGGTTAATTAATACTTTGGGTTGTTGCAACAGGAAACAAAAAGCAAGTTTGAATCTGGAGGGCACTTTCTCTATTGTGCTTTGCGTTATAGAAAACTGTATAAAAGTGTCCTGAAGTAGTTGTTTTTTCCTCAACTATCTATGCGGTTAAAGAAGATGCATTGTTTTTAAAACAACATGTTTTTCAGTTACAGGTGATATTTTATGTGTTATTTGCTGATCAAAAGGAGTTGGGTTTTTATTCTGTTTTTTTACAGAATAGTCCTGTTGTGCATTTTCTCTCTTCTGTTTCTGCTCTCATGCTTACTATCATGTTTACAGCTTGACCTTCATTTTTTACCTATTCCTCTTTAATTGCCTCTTGCTTACAGTCGTATCACCATTTCCCGTATGTTATTTGTATTAGAGTAACTGTTAAAAGTTCTTGCTGAGCCCTGGTCCTATTCAGGAGAGTAGTTGCTGATTGGCTTTTCTGTGTACATCCTCTTAGACTCTATCCATTCCAATCTGCAGCTCACCTGGTGCATATTCTGTCACTACACCATGATTCCATCACCAGATTCCAAATCTTGTTCCTGCATGATTTGTATGGACATAATTTGTTAAGGAAAGAGGAAGGAAATAAATGAAATTCAAGAAGTTAGTTATTCAGTAGAAGGGAATTCATTGAATGATTTTTACTTATTTTTCTCAAGTTTTCTCAAAATACCTGACTGGATGAAGGCTTCCTAACCACATCAGTGGATTTTCCTGCCCTTCTCTGTTTTGTGTTGTGAATGAAAGTAATTCTTGCTAGATCACATTACTAAGCAGTGGCAGACAGTCTTCTACAGTCATGTTGCTTCATTTCTCCTTAATTCTTTCTGTGAGGAAACAGATTTTCATGTCATTCAGAAAATGCCAGGACCTTCTAATACTTATATTGATATATTGTAATATGTAGCCTTTTCTTCAGTACTTTTTGCTCTCAGAATGTTCTATGTTTTCCTCAATGTCACTTTCTTTACAGACAAAAATCTTGCAGTGTTAACTGTGTTATGGTTAAGAGCTATGTCTCGCTCCTAAGCAAAACATGATATGTCATTGCAAACTATATCCCTGCCTGCTGGCATGGGCAGTACATAATCTATTGCTAATGCCCTTGAGTTATACTGAGCCTTTAAAATAAACATCTCTGAGCTGGAAAACTTTCTCTGATCGTTTATGCAACTAAAAATCTTGGTACTTAAACTGATCTTCCAACCTTTTGTTTGCTTGTTTTGTTTTTATTCAGGAATCGACGTATATTTGGCCTGTTGATGGGCACTCTTCAAAAATTTAAGCAGGAGTCCACGGTTACTACTGAAAAGGTACTTGTTTTTTAGTTTTATCAGATTCTAAATTGTAAATAATAAATCAGTATGGCACAGATAGCAGGTACTGTAACATTGGTAAGAGCAAAAATAGCTTTTTTGTCTCTTATTTTAGTGAAATTGAGGGATAGGAGATAGAAAAGGAATTCCAAGGATTTTGTGACGTTACAAAATGTGTTACAGTGATAGAAGTGATACAGCAATGTTTATACTGCTGTGTTTTCTTTATTCACTCTTTAAGTGCAGTATTTTATTTATTGTACGTGCAGTTTAGGAAGTAGATGATCATTCTTCTTACGTACATGATTTGGGGATCATTTCAAAGTAAATGAAACTTCATCAGGTAAACTGTATAATTAGTCATAAGCTAATTCTGTAAACAATGGTGAAACGGAATCGCTGAACCGGTACTAGCCCTCATGTGTTTTAAATGTTTAAATCATAATCAAATATACAAAGAGTGTGGGTTTTTTTTTTTTTTTTTTGTCATTTGTTTGGCCAAACCCAGTGGCTTGTTTTTTCTGTATGTGTAGATGATAAGGATTCTTTTTTTAGAAAAAAATGTTGATTGTTAATGGAGGCTCTATATAACTTAATAGTTACTCCAAAAAAATCTTTAAACTTCTAAAAACCTTTAGGTTAAAAATGGTATGTGAAAATTCCAGAGAAGTTTGACTTTGAGCTATGCAGTGGAGGCAGCTGTGGAGTCTTTATATTTAAACCTCTCCAAGTGAAGTGTTAGCATAGCTGGCTTGCTGTTGGTATTGATTTATTTCACAGCAATATTTGGATATCCTGCCGTTTTCTCTTTAACTAGTAGCGTGGCACGCAAGGAGGACCAAAGTTCAGTTGTCTGCTTGCTTTTAGAGCAGGAAACAGAAGGCAGTGAACCATAGGTTCCTAATATAACTTATGCAACATGTGTTTATATAAACAAATTTGAGGAGTTTCTGCTCATTTTAACATATTTTGGAGAATTTGTACAGGCAATATGTTTTTCATACATACAGTCTTACTATAAATTAACACAGATCGGGGCATTTCATAACACATAGCTATTTATTTTTGTCCAAACACTAAATTGTGTATTTGTATTAGAAAACTATTGTGTAATCCCATGTGGCAGTCTATGTAAATGAACAATTGTATGTACACAGCAGTAGACTTTTTCTGAGAGAAGGGGAAGAAGTTTTTTTTGTTTTTTTTTTTTTTCCCCTCAAGTAAAGCTTCTGAAATTTATTAGGCTTTAGGTTTTTTGTTTGTTTGTTTGTTTTTGTGATAGTGTGGGAGAACATGTCAAATCTTGAAAGTTCAAATGCAAATTGAATGGTAAACCCGAGGCAGATAAAAAAAAATACATATATATGCCCTTATGGATTTCTATAGCATGTGTGCACACAGATTATACAGATTATACAGATTTGGGCCGGCAAGCAGTGGCACTCTTTTCTTACATTACTTTTAATTCAAAAGCTGCCCAAATTTCTTGTGAGGAATGCTTTTAACAGTGTAAGTAGTTCTAACTGGACCAAACTAGAATAATTTCTTGAACGAGGGGAAAAAAAATAAAGTACTACTTTATTTACCTTAGCAAAAGAGGCGAAAAGAAATTGAACAAAAGCTTGAAGTACAGGCAGAAGAAGAAAGAAAGCAAGTTGAAAATGAAAGACGAGAACTGTTTGAAGAAAGGCGCGCTAAGCAGACAGAGCTGCGGTTGTTGGAGCAAAAGGTTGAGCTTGCTCAGTTGGTGAGTTTTAGTTTTGTTCTCTGTTTATTTTTTGCTTTGTAAATTATAATGGATTTTCCTTTTTGTTTTTTATAAATTATAGTAGATTTTACATTTTTTCTTTCTTAGCAAGAAGAATGGAATGAGCATAATGCTAAAATAATTAAATATATAAGAACAAAGACAAGACCCCACTTATTCTACATACCTGGCAGAATGTGTCCTGCTACACAAAAGCTGATGGAAGAGTCACAGAAAAAGATGAATGGTAAGTGGTCCATGTAATTCATGACTGCTGCTCTTTTTGACTCCCTCTGGTGTTTGCTGAACAAATTCAAGCCTTTCTGCTTGGATGTAGCAATTTCATGGTCAGGACAAACTGTATATTCTTGTATATTCTTGTTCATCGTAACTTAGTAATGTTACTCCTTTGGTGACTTAGTGTTGTTGGCTGCTTTGATCCTTTTACAAGGAATCAAGAGAGATATATATGCAATCTCAGAAGTACTTGTTTAAAATTTAGTCCTTTATATTAACTTCAGTACCCAGATGTATGCCAGTGCAGCACCTTCGTTTTGAAAAGGCAAATTCTATGGATTGAAGACCCCAGGAAGCACAGGTTTTTACAAGGAGTTGAGAATCTTTTCCTTAAGCATAGCACTAGTACTCTGTGATGATTTTCTTTGTGGGTTTTTTGGTTTTGTTTTTTTATTACCTTAATGTGTGTTCATTTGTCTGTTTCACAGGATGACTATTTTCCTTTCGGAAAACAATATAAAATACTACGTGGTGATGGTAGTCTTACTGTTCTTTTTATTAAACTGAGAATTTATTTTCTCATTGTGTGGGGTGGGGCATAAGAAGCTAGTTCACCTCTCTGAGTAGCTTACATTATTAAAGTATTATTATTTTCAATACTAATCTGCTTTTTGCTGATTCCTCATGTCTGTGGTTCATTTTAGGAACCATAACCTTGTTAATGGCTGTTATATATGAATAACAGGAAATTAAAGTGGTATTTTGGTATACTATTGATTGGACTGATTTCAACAAAGTCAAACTTTGTTAGGTTAGATTTAGTGTTTTGTTATTCTGACACTCAGCTGAGCTGACCATCCCCTTTGCTTTGAGTAAGGTAACCAGCAGTCTTTGGCATTATGCATGAATAGCTCACTACTCAGAACAAGTAGGGTGGTAACATTTGTAAGTTAAAACAATTTGATAACTATCAGTGCATAGTTAAGGAGAAAATAGACTCCGACCTCTGTAGATTACCTGTCTGAAACTTCTGTTTATGCATTTATTCTCCAGCACTCTTTGAAAGCAGGCGCAATGAGTTTGCAGAGCAGATTAACAAGATGGAGGCGAGGCCCCGAAGACAATCTATGAAGGAGAAAGAACAGCAGGAGGTGCAGACCGAAGAAAAGAAGGAAGAACAGAACAAGGAGCAGGAAGAGGGTAAGGTGGCTCAGCAGGTGGAAGAGTTGGAGACAGGTAATCAGAACAATGATGTAGAAATGGAGGAGGCAGGGGAGGAAAAGGGAAAAGCAGGTTCAGGGCATAGTGATGCAGAGAAAGAGCAGGAAGAGGATGAACAGAAACAGGAAATGGAGATCAAACTAGAGGAGGCTCCAGAGGTGAGGGAGAATGACAAGCAGCAGGATGGTCAGCATGAGGAGGTCTCAGCTGCAAAAGAGGAAGGTGAAGGTGTTCAGCCAGTGGATAATGAGCAAGATATGGTAGAAATGAATGAGGCAGATAGTGTAGAACCCATAGAAAATGAAAATAGCAAAGAAGTGGAACCGGAAACTGAGTGTGATGCTCAGCCGGAAAATGTGTGTAACATTCCTTCCCCTGAGAAAGAGAAAAGTATCAAACCAGAAATTGAAGCTGAACCTGAAGGAAAACAGGAAAAGGCACCTGAAGCCAAGGCAGAAGCCGAGGCCCCATCTCAGCCGGAGTCTGTGCTACCACCACAGTCACCTCCGTTATCCCAGTCCGTTCAGGATGCAGAGCCTCAGGTAGACAAGGATGAAAATGCTGTGGTGTCCATAAAGGTGACCGAGGCACAGACAGAGCAGAGTCAGACACTGAGTGTAGAAGTTAAAACTAAGAATAGGAGTAGAAGCAGGGGTAGGGCAAGGAACAAAACCAGTAAGAGTCGTAGTAGCAGCAGTAGTAGTAGCAGTAGTACCTCCAGCAGTACTACGAGCGGAAGCAGTTCCAGCACTGGCAGTAGTACCAGTCGGAGCAGCTCCAGCAGCAGCAGCACTACGAGTGCCACTACTAGCAGGGACAGTAGCAGCAGTAGCTCTACCAGTAGTGAAAGTAGGAGTCGAAGCAGAGGGAGAGGGCATAACAGAGACAGAAAACACAGGAGGAGTGCGGATAGGAAGCGGAGGGAGGCGGCAGGAGCAGATAGAAGTCACAAGTCCTCAAAAGGTGGTAGCAGAGATGCCAAAAGCTCAAAGGATAAAAGTTCACGATCTGATAGGAAGCGGTCTATATCGGAAAGTAGTCGGTCAGGCAAGAGAACATCACGGAGTGAAAGAGACCGTAAATCAGACAGGAAAGACAAAAGGCGTTAACGGAGGAGACCAAGCTTCCCTAGCCTAATCTTTGCAGCAGAAGATGATTTGAGTGAAAGGATTCCTTTTAAGGAGGAGGAGAAGGCTGCCTTAAGAATTGCATGCTGTAAAAAATCTTTTGAAAAAAAGCAGACTGTTTACCAGGCATTCTTGTACTTTTTACATAATTTTGTAAAAGGTGACCTATCAAAATTATGTGAAGTTCCTGAAAATGTAAAAATAAAAGGTTAACACTCCTTTGCATCTTTTTTTTAAATATCCTGTACTCGTTAAGATCCTCTGTATATTTTAATAGATAAATCTTTAAGTTGATGTGATCACTTCTACTTCTGTATCATACACTTTTTTTTTGTAGAAATAAATGTGCATTTTAAATAAATTGAAATGTCCTGTTGACACTTAAATTCTCCTTTTAGATATACATATGCAGGGAGACAATGTTGCAATAATCTTATTTTTCCCTCTATTCTTTGCAAGGATGGGAATCTTAAGCCCTCTTAAAGGGAGTAATCTCTCACTAGTGCTGGATAAGAAGGGAAAGTAATCAGCTGGATTATATATCTTTTTGTTTTCTTCTGTAATCAAACATTCTTACTCAATTCTATCTTGTAGTAGTATAAATTTTTTTTTTCCTATAAGTCAATAATTGCAAATGTTAACACTGACCAAGATGAGCTGCTCGAGTCTGGAATACCACTCTTATCTGCCTTCTGCAGGTACTTGGGTAATGTTTACATCTATGTTCTGGAGACATTTAATCTGTTTAATGATGCTCGTTGCTTTGATGGCCAGTGGAGGAAAGACTTCAGCTCACTTCTCAACCAGGATTGTTTTTATTTTAGTTGCAAACTAACCTTTGAACGCTTCATACCACTAGAAAATAACTACATTGCAGTGTTGGAGTTACCTGGGACTACCTAATGCCAATGTTATGTGCGTGCAAGATTGCTTTCTGAATGTATTTAGCAGTACAACTTAAAAGTGGTATGGTGTATCTATGAAGGTGAATACTGGTTTTATATGATTTTGTATGAAAAACAACATCTGTTGCTTTGTTCTGTACATGTGCAAATAAATGTGGCTTTGTAGACTATTTTCTGGATGCCTGATGTTTTTTTCTGTAATACAGGTATGTCACCTTAGTCTTCATAACTTTAAAGTATTTATTCTAATGGCAGGTGACTACATGTTAGAAGGTGTGTCAAAGCTGTCTTAGTTTGTAGTTTTTAATTAAAGCCCAATAAGCAAATATGAAACAATGTGCTATAATTCGGTGGTGATTTGCATGAATAAAATTCATGTCAGATGGCAAATTGCAGACCAGGAAGTTCTGAAAAGATTTCAGAAGGAGAATGATGTGTAATCTTACTTTTATTATGCTGATATATATAAAGTCTCATTTTTCTGTAACAGAGTATTTGGTGTCGTAATTTCAATTTAATTTAGTTGGGTAGTAGTCTTGTTAGTCTATTTTCACCTCATCTCATGATCTAAGTAGTGACGTTTCTGTGCTATGGATTACTGAAATTTACTGCTTGAAGGAACTTAGTTCTATGTAGGGAAGAAGTATAAAGTTATTTCAGCACAGATTTCCAGTGTGGGAAGGCTCTACATATTTCCTCTTAAGGAGTTGATTTCTTTTTCTTTCAGATTCTTCAGTCCATTGAACTTTAGTATTCTGTCTCCCACTGCTTCTCTACAAGTGAAAGTCACACTTAAATTCTCGTCCATAGTCTTGAACTGCATTTCCTTTCCCCACTCTTAGGGTGTCGGGGAGGAGGTAGATTAATGTTTTTGGTTAAAATATTCATTTCCTCTGAAGGACAAAGGAAACAAAAATTGACATTATTCAAGATGTTCAACTTCAGAATTTACTACAGACAACAAATATTTACAGAGTAGTTAAGTAAATGTTACTCATTTGCATGGTTCAATTCATATTTCAAATCTCCTTTAGAAGCCATTTTAATTTTTTAACATTTTGAAAATTGAGTTTGAGTAATTCAATATTGTCTAATACTGTTATTGTAATATTGTATAGGTATTAATAAATAATTCTGTGGCCATTGCAGGAAGCTAGAGAAATGCATTACTAGTGGGAAGCCTCAGTACATTGTTTGAGGAATATACTCATAGGATTTATAATAATGAGGTGAGTTTAGTAAACTGGACTAAGGAGTGGATTGATCGTATTGAATTTCTTGTTTCAGGTTGTGTTACAGGCAGCAATATATTTTTGACAAGGTGAAAATACAGGAGTTTATTTTGTTGCAGAGTTACAAAGCAGGTGATGTATCTAATAGCTTAATGTCTAAGTTATAAGAAGCTTAGAATAACAGGAGCTTTACTGTGCTGTTTATAGTCATATTTGCTAAATCTGAGGAAACTCAGTGTAACCTAAATATGTAGTAAGTTCATAAGAAAGGGGTTTTCTACAAGTTGGATATTGCAAACTGGCGAAGTAGTATGCAAGTCATTATAAAGCAGTAATTTTTTTTTAGCAATGTAGTTATGTTTACTTTCCAAGTCCAGTTCTGTCCTGCCCTGAAACAAATTCAGAGCCATAGATAGGCTTCGTATATAATAGGTTTATGTTGCTGAGGCAATAGATGCAATTTCCGTCCTCTGTCTTCAGTCACGTGTTTCAAGTAGTTGACGATTTACAGACTGAATTTATAAAATGGTTTGAGGGTTCTGAGAATTAAGGGCACATAGATTTAGTGGCAGTGAAGTGTGTAAAATGTTTACTTCTGTTTCCTGTAGTGATGATTAGTAATAACAGAAAAAAAAAGACCTTGTTCTCCTGACTAATGTGGAAAAATGATTTAAAAAAAAAAATTAAAAAAAAAAGCGGAAAACTTACTGAAATTAAGATGCTTTTACTTAATAGGCAGTGTGTACCACGTATAGTCCAGGCCTGCCTTGTGGAATGCTTATATCGGATGGTCTCTTGTAGTTTTAAATATGAATTTAGGAGACTTTCTTACTGTGCTTTTAAATTGTGCATTAACTCTATGCTATTGACTTGTATTCATTTTCTTCAGTCCTCGTAGAGAGAGAAACAGGAAGACAGCAGCAAAGTGTTTTTCCCTGATGTTCAACTCGAGTGTCCTTGTCAAAGTAGATTTTGCACAGACTGTTCGTAGATTATAAACTGAAATATGACTTTGCATAAAAGATGTACCTCTTCAAATTCCCAATTCCTTTCTTTAATAGATATCCTTGTGCTTAAACCAGCTTCCTTGTGAGTATTCAAAGGAAATGTGAAAGTAATTTTAAAAGGAACATAAGCAATAGTGAACTAAAAAGCTTCAGTAAATTGAATTCCAAAAACAGTGACTTTGCAAATAGATTTCTAAAGCCTATTTTCCTCATGGGAGAAGCTACAGCCTAGTGGTTAGGCCCTGCTTGTGATGTAAGTCAGATTCAGCTGCTGATTTTAAATCAATTGTGTGTAATTGTGCCAATGTGTTCATGTTGGTGAGATGCGGATCTTCGGTAAAACCAGCTTCCCTACTGGTAAAGTTGTTTGTGAGACTGCAAGTATTTGATGGGAGCAAATGCTGTGACAGTGGCAATGTGGGTAATTACATGTTAGAAACTTGTGCTTCAAAGGAGATCGTTTGGCCTTTTCAGATCTTCCTCAACAGTTTCATTTAAAATATATATAAATTTGTTTTGCCAAAAGTTTTGAGGAAATTTTTAAGATGTGACAGCATTCTATTGTATGGTAGAATGCAATGCATTCAAAATTAGGAAGTATATAGAATCAAAGTAATCTAAGATATAAGTTCTATAGTTTCCCAGAAATGCACCGTTAATTGCCATATTTGTAACTCCTGTTTTTAAGAGAAAGCAGTATTTGTTATCCTGGCAGAGAGAGTTTATATCTGGATAATGATTTACTGTTACCTCTATAGGTTTATTTAACTGGAAGAATGGTGATGAATGCTTCTTATATACATTTATTTATTTATTTATAAAGATACTTGTTAACAAATCTTTATGTTTTGTTTGATTCAAGGTAAAAGTTGATCTACATTTTCACCTAAACTTCCTGAGTCAAAAAAAATACGAGTGCTTTGGCTGTGTACCATATTTTCCCGTATATTACTGGGAAATTCTGCACAGTTAACCTTAAATTCTGAATGGAGTCTTTTGGTGTTTTCATAGACATAACCAAAACTGCAGATAGCTACACAGTAACTGTTGTTAATATAAAGTGGATGTTGACTTTTATGTACTTGGAAAACTCTTTACAAAGTTACCAGTTGCTTTGGGTCCTTATTGTTAATGTAGATGACGAATATTCTAGGAAATGTAATGCCTTGTGTCAATACAGGACCATGTCTTAAAAGATTAAATCATACCATTCACTTTAAATTTTAATATGTCATAAGTGTTCTCTGAATTTCTAGCTCACTAGTTAAAGCTACTAAAATTTTATCCCCAATAAAAAGCTAATAGTTTCATTCTGATGACAACTGCTGGAAATAGAGCTTACTTTTTCATTAATATGTCTGTCTTTGCATGTATAATAGTATTCACATTTGTTATTTAAGTTCTGCAGAAGTATGTCTAATTTTGTCTGTCAAACAGAAATAAAGCAAAGTCTCTATCTGCTATAAAGTTTTCAACTTTGTCCTTTGGAAGCCAGCTGTGATAAACTCAATTAATCTTTATCTTTGACTTCAGTTCAAAGGTGATTGGAAGTTACGCGTGATAATGTCCACAAGTATGAGACTTGCAGAAGAAAAGAATATTTGATGTAAATGTGATTTATTGGTGAAGTTGCAGCAGAGGAACAAATAACAATTTGTTTGACAGTGTTGGGAGCTCTGTTCAATCAGATGAATGGCTCCTGAGACTAAGCTACACAATGAACAGTGCCCAGAATAACCTGAAAATTGCAGGCCTAAGTTAAATGGAGTTGTTATGATGAGTTACAGCGTTCTGAGTATCTTCATAAAAAGACTGGGATTAGTTTGCATTTGAACACAAAGGCGCCTCTGTATGAAATGGAAGTCAGAACCAGGTTCAGAGATAATTTCACAAATACTTTTGTCAATACATGGTGCAGATATTAAGGTCTGTGTTTCTTAGTTTGTCTCCCTATGTAAACGTGCTGAACTGCTTAATTTTAAGTATCAAATACCTGGTCATCTCCCTGTTACTAATGTTACAAAATTTGACCATTAATCTTTCCAGAACAATGATTGTTTTCTGTCCCATGGTTTCTGTGCAACATTATGAAAGTCTCTGACCAGATTTTAATTTTGGTAGGATACTTTTTTTTTTTTTCTGGTAGTTATGCAGTGCCTAGCATATATAGAGTCCCCTCAGTGTAAATTCCTTATATAATTAATTTTAACATTTTTTTCTTTTTTTCTAATCTGCAGAGAGTCGGGAATAAGAAGAAAAATACCTTTTCTAGTTTTCTTCTCATCACGTTTCCTTAACTTTTTAGCTGCCTGTCATTCCCCTTCTCCTGCTTCCCTTCCTACAGATAAACCTAAAGGACCCAGAGAAGGAGAAGGAGCCACCGTCACTCAGAAGCACCAGAGGATTGGGGCAAAAGAAGAGGAAAATCTTTGTTGTGGAGGGGGCAAACCAAGCTAGGTAGGAGAGCAAGGAGAAGAGTAGATCTGTCCTGTGTTTTCCGTGCGTGTGTGACACAGCCTGAGGTCAGATTACCTCAGAGGAGAGGCCGGTCTGGACTCGTGCGCCCAAGGCGGGAGCCAAAGCACTAGCCACAGCGGGAGGGCTCTTCCCCCGCTACGAGGCGCAGGCCGTGCTGCTGTGTCCTCTCCTCCCCTTCACTAGCTGCATTTGTTCGCTGCCTCCTAGATCCAGCTGAACGGCGGTGTCCAGCGTGCTGGATTTCGGAGCGGGGGGTGCTCTCCTGTGCGATACCCTGTGGGCCACGGGAAGGGGCGGTTGGAGGAATGGGGTGTGAGTCAGGCCTAGAGCTGCGGGAAGGGCAGGACTGCCCGCCTGGGACGGAAAGCGCATTCCTGGGACGCGCTATCAGGGAGGGAGAGCAGAGGTTATTCCCTGTGGGAGAGCTTGAAAGGAAAGCAGCAGCCCGGCCCTTTGGTGCTTAAGCAGGGGTAGTGGGTTCAGGTGTTGAAGGAGTGCAGGGCAGTGGTGTGAAGCACACACGGAGCAGGTACTCGCCACAGGAAAGGGGGGCTGGTGGAGAAACCTCCATGAGAATCACGTGGAGGCGTTTCAGTTTTGAAATACTAATCATCACCTGCAGTCTAAAACATTTACAAAATATATACACAAAATATAGTACCTTAAG
>VZSG01000005.1:4094428-4125176 GCA_013398315.1 Nothoprocta pentlandii
GCGCTGCCGCCGGCTGGCCGTGGAGGCGGCGCGCAGGGTGAGCCGGCCCGCGGCCCCGAGCGCGCCCAGGCTCCTGCGAACCGGGGTTTGGAAAGAGCAACGTACGGTCCGAGCGCTCGGGCCGCGTCGTGCGGCGTGTGCTGCCCGGGCGTGTCGAAAACGCCACGCTCCTTCTGCCGTTCACGCTCTCGGCTTTGCGTTCCAGGCTGTGGCTTCGCTGCCCGAAGAGATGAGACCTGGCCCGGACCTGTACGGGTTCCCCTGGGAAATTGTGATTTGTGCCGGCGTTGTTGGCATCTTTGCCGTTTTCCTGTTTCTGTACAGAAGTTATCAGTCAGTAAGTATTCAAGCAACATACGGATACGTTGACCGTACTAATATTTTTAACAGTTGAAACTGCTAGATCTGGAGAGATGCCACCTGGCATTTTCAAGAGCAAGGTGCATGTTTTCAGGGATGTGCATACCAGTGCAGATAAACCTGGCTGTACTTGAGAGCCCTTCTTCCTTCTGCTCTCTAGTTTGTCTCTGTAATTTTGATTTTTTAAAAATGGCCATTCTGTTTGAGCACGTTAGGTTGTAAGAGGAGGAAGGAAACACGAGGGCGAAATTGATTGTGGTTTAGTCTTTGATCTTGGATTTGTGTGTGTTTAATAGTTTATCAGTCTAAAGGTGTTCCTTTTTTAAAAGTCGTTATGCAGAGGCTCAGTGACTGTACGTAACAGTGTCAAATATGCAAAACTGGTGTGTTCTTAATATAAGTTTGTTGGTTGTGTTCTGTGTCTTAGTCTGCCTGACAATTTTTAATAGTGTTTAACAAGATTGACCTGCAGCTTCTTGAATTCGTACTTGATTGATCCCACTGTGGAATGGTTCCTTTAAGATAAAATAACAATTAGTTTAGAAAAATCATACAGAGTATTTATTTAATATGCTTGTCATTCTGAGGGTGAACTGTGTGAACCAGAAGATGCAAAGTTCGGTATTGGGACCTTTGTCACTTTCCTCAAAGCATGAAGTAATGCCGAGAAGGCAACTCCCATGATACTTTCCTGGGCTGTGTATCTTCGTTCTCTGCCCACCCTAGTAAGGAAGGAAGTTTGGGTGAATAATCTAAAACCAGCCGTAACATCAGTAGCAGCTGGAGCCATAGAATGTAAAGGAACCCATCCTGCTTTAATGCAATATTGTAAAACCAGGATTTTACTTTAATTATGCTTGCAGTAATTGTGCTTGATGGCTTAGATGATAGGTTTATTGGTAACTATTTACAGGGTGTTTCTGGAACATCTTCTGCTGAAAGGTTGAACTCTTCCTAAAGACAAATAAGAAAATCAATATGGTAGCCATTCCAAAACAGTTAAGTTGCTTGCAAGTTGAGTTTCTCTGCCATGTAAGGTCACAGGAAGTTCATGGTGGCTGCAGCCACACAAAGTTTTCACTTTGGCTGCATTTGCATCATTTACTAATTTCAGTAGATGTCCTGAAACGTGTCTGCACCTGTGCTGCACCTGAAACAGACTGGATTTGCATTCACTTGTGTTGCCCGCTTACACAATAATCTCGTGGCACATCTGCCTCATTCGGTTTGTGTGCTTCTCCTTTCAAAGGTTTTTTATATCAGTGCTCTCATGCTTAGTCTCCAGGTACAAACCTTATCTTTGAACAGGGCCTCAACCCTCTTGAAACTGCAGGAACGTTTCTTTCAGTCTTCTGCCAAACTTCTTTTTCTTTCATTTAATGAAAGCAGCCTTTCAGGTTGCCTTGCCCCTGGCATGCAGCATGTGTGAGCATCAGAGCCTTATAGCTGCATTGCTTTACCCGCTCCCTTCCTGGAACGAGTAGTTCTGAAGCAGTATTGTGAGTTTATCACCTTCATGATAACAGAGTTTTGTATGAGCTGATTATTTACTCCGTCGTTCTCCTTCCTAAAGCTGTGTGCGGTGCAGTGCCTTTGGAAAAGTCTCTTCTGTTTTCATTGTGACTTGCTTTACAGCCATTGTAGACTCGAGCTCATGCTCGAGCCTTCCTAGTTGTCTTTCATTTCTCTGGCCAAATTTATTCAATCAGAAGGTTAATGTCTGATGACAGAGTGTCTGAGCAGAATCGTGTGTGTATATGTGGGGGTAGAGGGCTTTAGGCATATAACCTTTCTAGTATGATAGAATACCAAGGTATTAGATATTATAAAAATTGCAGACAACTTCATTAATCTTGGAACTGCTGAAACTGTGCGAGCCGTTCACAGAAGAATGAGTGATTGCTTATTCAAAGTAATGGGGTTTGGTTTGTTTTTCTTAGGGGGTAGTGGGGATAGGGATAGATATGACTGTCTCCCTTCTACTTCTTGGACTTCTTGGCTATCTTCTGCATCTGTAAAGAGAACTGAGAACGGAGGTGGGGGGAGGGAGGCGAAAGGTGAGACAGGCCCTCTGTGTGAGGTGCATCCCCCAGCCTGCCCAAGAGCAATGGATGTGGTAAAGTTCCTGTGGATTCAGCCTAGCTCTGCATCTGCATCTCTGCATTCTGCCCAGACCAGCTGTGGGAAGTTTTGTCTTGTGGTTTGCTAGATTTTGGTTCATCTCGACTGACAGCTGCTGATGTGGCACTTCACACAGCTGCATCTGGGCAGGTTGCCTGACAAGTAGTGCTTTTACTCTGACTCTTACATATTGCATATATATTTTTTTCCCCTCATGAACAGTTAGGCCTGAGCTGCCCCATAGCTCGTCTCTCTTTCTCCTCTCTTTTTCCCCACTTCTTTACCTCTCTGTCGTATGGTAGACGTTGCAAAATGGAGACGCAGGGTTATGTTATGACTGTAGAGAGGTGGGCTGTGAAAGTGTTCCAGGTGAAAACTGACCTCCTTTCCTGTTTCCTGTCCATTTAATTGGAGTTAGAAAAGGACAAGACAGCACAGACATGAAGGATAGAGTGCAGAATGAGATTTCTGATTTTTAGAGCAGACCGCATTTCATTCTTAATTTTCATGAGTAGTAATTTTGGAACCATGTTTTAAGCATTTATTCTTTTTATTTCAGGTTAGAAGCCGACTTTATGTAGGTAAGCGCATTTCTCATACCGTTCCTTTGGAACACAATTTTTTTTTTTCTTACTACTTTTAATTGAGTATTGCAACATTTAGCCTTCTTTCTTCTTTTTAAGGAAGGGAAAAGCAGCTTGCCAATAAAATTGCTGAGCTAGTTGAAGATAAATGCAAAATGCTTGAAAAACTCAGCCTTTGCAAGAAAGAGGTAATTATTCCTTGATTACTACTATTTTTTTTTAAATAGCTCACTTAAGAAACTGAAACAATTTCCATGTTTAATGCATTAAACTTAAACCTAGAAGTAAGGGCCTTATTTAAAAAGTGATTCTTCAAATTTTTTTTTATCAGTATATTTTAGTTCTGACTAAAGTGTTAGCAAGTTCTGTCTTAAAGCTCAATAGACTATAATACACTGGAATTAAATTTAAAATGTTTTATGCTGTGACAGCCTACTGGAACTAAACATTTCCAGGACCGTCTATGCTTGAATGTTTAGATTGTAGTTATGTTTCAGATGAGAGCATCACAAATTAATTCTATTTAAGTGGGTTTTTTTTTTACATTTTGATATGTATCTTGATATATACATTTTAATATATATCTTTCAGTTTGAAGATCTGGAATTATCTCTGAATGATGAGAACATTGTGAAAGATTCAACAGATGCATCTTCTCTAGAGGTAAAAACATGAAGTGAGAAAAACCATTTTTATAATTTAAGGCAGTGTTTTGGGAAAAATCAACATACTTAATAAGAAAAACCTTAGTTGTTTTAATTCTGTCTTCCTGAAAGTGACATAGAAGCAAAGCACTTAAACTGAGAAAAAGTTTGTGTAAGGATTTTGTCAGATGTAAGTAGATCATCTAATTTTTTTAATACTAGAGCAAATGATGCATCAAATAATGTTAAGTTGCTTAAATGGTAGGCTGTTCCTGTAGAGACAGCACAGTGTATGAGGTATTTTTTCACATCTGATATGAGTGTATCAGCATAACCTATTGGCGCACAGATTAAAATTTAAAAAATTGTTACCACTACTTTTGAGTAAGAAAAAAACACAGAACACAGAATAACTTAAATCTGAGGTTTTTAGGAAAAATTGGATGGAACTACATTGCATAAATCCCCCCAAACTCAAAATATATTTGTAAAAGGGTTCTCTAAAAGGTGAATTAAATATCTAACAAGTTATTTAAAATTGATGCATCAGGCAAATAGATATTTTTAATTCTGCACCTAGGATCCTATAGAGGTAGTTGTTATGTGTTATTAATGTGCAAGAGGCTAAAGTTCTTTGAGATTTATCCTTGATGTGATGATAGATACTGAATGTACTTTGTCACTTTGCATTAAAATGGTATTTAACACAGACTTGTCTTTGTATGTAGTTAAGCATATTATATTAACTATCAAAATAACTTGATTTAGGAAACACATGAAAAACTGAACAAGTCAAACTTGGAACTCAAGCAAGAAATAGAGAATCTTGAAGAAGAACTGGAAGAAGAAAAGTTTAAGCACTCAGAAAATGATGAATTGGTGAGAGTAAAAATAACCTAATTTTCTTGTTAGTCAATACATCAGAGTATTTCTCATTTTTCTTGAGAAAGCATTTTCTATGGAAAAGACGAACTATTCTTTGATTTTTTTTTGTTTCCTTTTAATAAATCAAAAGCTGTATTTCTTTGCCTCCATCCGAACTCACTATTGTACTAGAAAAGTTAGATCCGTAAGTGAAAATGCTGGAACTCCCCTCAACACAAACACACCCCTACACACACACTGTTTTTACTGATTTGGTAGTAACAGTCTTCTCAGCTTGAAAATGTAAACGATTTTCACAATTGTCTAGTCTTCTTCAGTTAAATCTGTGGAAAAAGTTATATGAAAGCTCTTTTTTCAGGTGGCTGAAATTCAAAAGAAAGTGGAGGCTTTAGAGAATGAAGCAAAATCAATCCAATCACAAATTGCTGAGGTATATCTCATCTTTATATTTTTTTCTGTTCTCCGTATTATTACTTTGTGCATTAAGAAAGAAGAAATAATATTGTCTTTGAGGCTATTGTACAGTTTGATTTAGTGATACAAATTAGAGGCTTTGATTATCATTTTCTGGGAAGTACAGAAAACCTGTGTTCTCTTTACCTTATTACTCTTCAGTGACACGTAGTGCCACAGAACTAATATAATCAGCAAAAGCGAAGCTGCTTTTTAAAGAATTTTAAGAATACACATATATATATACACACATGTACACAGCACAGTCAGAAAGTTGAAACCGAAGTCCCATAATACCACTGTGACCCTATTTCTTATGCCTTTCTCATTTCATTTAGACCAAGTCCACCCTAAAAGTATTTGAGATTAATACAGAGAGACTCAAGACATCTGCCCAAGATGCAGCAGAGGAAAACTGTCATCTCCAGGAAAGCGAGAAACAAGTAGGTTCTTTCTGTTAAAATTCTTGGGAAATTTAATGTTTTCCTACAGCGTACAGTATACAAGTACTGTACTTGTACAGTGTTTTCATACAGTGTACAAATAAGACTTTTCCAAGGAGCTCATCCGTGATGTGTTTGTTGATATCACTTGAGCTTTACAGTAAATAGAGGAATAGGGCACAGCTTTAAAATGGCTTTGTGTTGAAATAAATTTTGTCAAAAATGCTCCTTTTTAAAAAGAAATAAATACATTTGTTGGAAAACATTGAAAGACATTGTGGATAGGGTAAGTACATTCTAGGGTAAGATAGGTAAAAATTTTCTTGAGCAAATTGAGATCTGGAAGAGAAAACAGATTTGAGCAGGTCCACAGTCAAGAACCTCTACAGAGACCACCAGTAAAGGCTCCCATTCAATACAGAAGGAAAAACAAATGCAGAAATTGCAGTGTGTCCAAAGGCAGGTGAGAAGCATACTGTAGTATCCATATGGATGAGCTAGTGCAAAGTCGGGTAAGAAGTATGAAGGCACAGACAGGACTGTTACTTCTCGCATTCTAGCTGTGCATAGCTAGTTTTACAGTGAAAATATAACGAAAAATAAAAAGAAAATGGAACATTAACGTTCCATTTTGAGATGTGCTTATTTTCATGCCTGTCCAGTCTCCTTGTTGTCTTTGAGGCTAGATGTGTAGAGGCTGATTGTTCTTTTGGCAGCCTTCTAAAAAGCCATTCAGTACCTCAGCCCTCCCTCTAACAGAGCATCTGAGGTATCAGACTTACTGATTCAGGAAATCAAACACTTCTGGATATGGAAAAAAATTCTGTGCAGGGACATTCTGGTTCTGCACAGTTGCATTCTCATTCAAACCTCATTTTTTCTTTCTTCTTTGTCAAACACATACTCCTTTAGAAAAGCAAAAGAAGTACAAGATATAATTATGTGGCATTATATTACATTCTGTTCATGGACAAATAATAGACTTGAGTATTCGCTGTAAGATGATGTTTCGTCACAACCGCCCCTAGTCCCCCCTCTCCAATGGGATCTGGTAACTTTGGAGGTTCCACATCTTTACTTCTTTCTGGAAAGTGCATTTCTTTTCTTTCATCTTCATTAAAAAAAAAAATAAAGCAACATAATACTAAGGCTGAGAATTGCTTACATTTTATAGCTAGTCATTTTATATCAAGGAAAAATAGGAATATTTCAGGGAAAAAAAAAGGAAAAAATATAATTAACCTAGTTCCTAGTTAAAAATAAAGCTTTTAGAGTTCGTTTGACATTAAATAGACTGGATATAATAGGTTTTTAACCACATGAATTGAGGTGAATTACAGTGTTATCAAAAGAGTTTTACAGTTTCTAATAATTGGAGCATATTTGTGTATATTGTATTTAGCTATGTTATTTTGGTAAATGAAAGACCACACTTATAGAACCAGCAGAGAGAAGTTTTTCTTATTCATATTTTCTTACAAAAGTTAGCTGTAAGCAATAAAAGTTAGGTTTTCTGTACTAGCATTTTATTTTATGTTATTTTATGTTATGTTATGTTATGTTATGTTATGTTATGTTATTCATGTCTGTCTTTTTAAAGATGGAATTTCACTTGTGTTCAACAGGTAACAAAGATGCTTTTGTTCATGGAAGTTAGAGTACTTTCTTCATCTGAGCACTTGGGCTAATTGGTCATAATCTTCTGGCACACCATAGCTTAACCCTGGTAACAGATGTGCTGTCTGAAAATAGGTTTATGATGCGTCAGAGAGAGGATTGGGAGTTTGAACAAGGAAGCTGTTAATGAACTTCAAACTTCCTATTCTTCCTTGCTTTTCTGCAGGAATATTTAAAATTTATAATGCTTTAGCTCACTACAAATCCCTACTATTTCTCTTCACTGTAATTCTTATATAAAGTCTCATGAATTCACTTGCTGTTTCTATCAGTGTCGGATGAGTCTCTTAAAGCTTAGTTTCCCTTTTGAGGAATGAAATTTAATGATAAAAGCAGTTGCCTGTGTCTTTTGAGCAGTATCGGTGTCAACAGTATTTTTGTGTTACCTGTAATACCTAGTTCAATATACATTACAAATTAGTATTTACTTGTCCATGTGCAGTTCTATTCAAGGTGTTTGCTTAATTTTGGTCACCTATATTTTGATTTATTCAGTATACTTCATCTTTAAGAGAGGTGTCCAGGCTTGTTTGTGTATTTGCATTGCAATTCCCCTGTTTAACTACCCCTGCTATTCTTATTTTTAGTAGGAAGGACTGTTATGTTTTTGTTGGTCAGCTAAGATGCTTGTTTTTGTACACTCAGTGCTTATAAACTTGTGGGCTCTTTGCAGCTGTGTTCTTTTCACGGAGTAAGACACATGGTTCCCTGTGTTTTTATAGTGTGGGAGATATTTTGGGTTTTTTTTGTTGAATCATTTTAATTTCCTTTTTGTAATATGTAGGCGAGGTTTAATTGCTTAATATGTTGCAGTGCTTATTTTTAATGAACTGGTGAAGTGTAGCAGCCTTTGGCTGTTGTAAAGTATTTTTGTAAAATATAATTTTACTAGGATGCCAGCAAAATATAATCATAAATCTACTTGTTTTTCTTAGTTGATCATACTATTCAGAAAAATATCTAAGTATTTATTATGTACAACTGCTGAAACTTTTATTAACAGGGAGGCCATTTTAAAAATCAGATTTAAAAATTATGTTGTGAGGAGAGATAGGGCAATTTTGCAAGTCATGCAAATTTACATTGCTTTCTAAGGACCTTCTAGGAGGTTCTTAGAGGAGAGGTATAATTTCTGAAGTGGGTGCACATGTTGGTAGATGGGTCTTGTCCTTTCTAGCCATTCCCCAGTGTTTGTAGGTGTTTGCACATCTTGTTGCCAAATTGTCAATACATTGATACTGTCTTTTCTAACTGAACGAAATATTAACTGAGCTGTTCTGCCAATTTCTTAAAATATTCTCTCAACTGGTTACAATAGAGAACTGCTGCCACTAAAACGGTGGGACAATAATATAAAATTGTTACTTTCGATTCTTGAATCTTTAACTGTGTTACAGTCTCTCCCTGTTTAATTCTCATTGATGAGCTTAAGTTTCTGCATGTACATAGATAATGTGCATAATAGGCTCAAGTGCTACTCATCCTTGATTCTTAGTTACAATAATCACACTAATCTAATATTCTCTTCTTAGCTTTTACAAGAAGCTGAAGGATGGGGTGAACGATTTACTGAATTAAATGAACAAACTAAAATGTCTGAATCATCCAAAGCAGATATGGAAGAAGTACTGAAAAATAAAGAGAGTCAAATTAAGGTAAATTATTGCAGCTAGTATTGAATCAAGTTGCTCAGATTACTAATGCTTACTATTAATGATTACTAATGCTAGTGAGCAGCAAATTCTGAGGAAGTCTATCAACTTCGCCGTGTCATTAGATGCACTAAGCTGCTTCAGGTTTTGTGTTTGTTGTTTCCATCCTCTAATGCTTTGTTTCCTGCTAAGCACACAAGGTTGCTTGGCAGCACAACGGAGCAGTCTGTGGCAGCCTCGGAAGTCAGCAGGAAAAGCACATTTAATTCTGAAGAGTGTTTACTTTTTTGCTTTGGCTTTGGGGAGGGTCAAGCATGTTTGCTTGGCCATCTGAAGAGTCTTCACTGGAGCATATTGGTTGACCTGCAGGTTGTATATTTTGATAGGAAAGTAATGTTGGACATCTAGAATCTTGTATATCACATTAGCGTAATGTGTGAATGGAACTAAATAAAGGAGAGAATGTGAAAAAGTAATTGGAATGGTAACCACATTTTCATTGCTTTTATTTATTCTTGTTTTGTGGGGGCTTTTTCTTAGTCATTGACACAGTACTTACTAAAGATGAAAGACTGGAGCTCAGCTGTAAGAGAAGATGACAACACTGAAGACAATCACTGGGACACCGATATAAAGGGTGAAGCAGAAAATGGGGAGCATTTAGGTAAGATTTGGCTGGATTCCTATTTTTAAAACTATTTAATAGACATTTTAGAAATATAGAATGAGACAACTTCCAGAAAAGTTTCAACATAGAACTTTTACAAAGCCAGTGTATTTTCATACCTCACCCAATGTTGGTATTCATGTTGGATAGCTCAACTGATGCTTAGAAACCTCCAGAATAAAATACAGTGCCCTATAGTCTCATAGTCTATGTGCACAGAGGTAAAATATATATCCCTATTACAGAGTAACACAGAGACTTTGATACTGGGACATTTCTGGAATGGCTTAGTGTGTGTTAGCAGGGATCTTGAGCATTTGTAGGTGGCTATCTCACATGGACACCTTCTGAAACTCTTCCCAGCAGTAGCCCAACTTCTGCCTCCTTGTTCTTACTCAGCTGTTAGGCATTGCAGGCAGCATTGTACAGCTGGGAGTCAGTGGCATGAAGGTGCCAGGGCTCCACGTAGCAGCAGCAGCAGCAGGAGCAAAGGCCTTTCTTCCTCCTGGTTCTTGCTGCAGCTTCTTTGTGTGACTGGGCTGGTTGTAACACAAGGCACAGCCCAGTGAATCTGACAGTTTATGCTCTGTTCAGCACCTCACTTTTCAGTGTAGACATTTTCAGTCTGGCTGACAAACCAGTGTTAAAATATAGTCAATTTTTCCTCTTTGTAAAATATACTATTCCTATCGTGGTATTTGAGGACTAGTTAATAAATATTAAATGTTATAAGTAAAATAATGAAAACAAAATATCTCAGTAGTAATTTCTGTCACAAACCTTCCAATACTGTTTTTGTAATGTATTCTATTCTGTTAATCAGATGATCAGCAAAAACGAACCATAAAGAAATTGATATATGCTGCAAAGGTATGTGGTTTTAAGAAATGTGTGGATTGACGGGGAGAAAAATGGAATAAAAGTAATTATTATAAATTTAGATGCAGATAAGCATGTAATAACAGTAAAACAGAGCTCAGCATCTTTTGATATTTAATTACATATTTTTACATGCAGACTTTTTCCTAGCAATCTCAATAAGCTCACTTTTATGTTTTGATTGTAGTTAAATGCTTGCTTAAAGACCCTGGAAACAGAAAGAGAGCAAGTATATTCAAAACTGTCTGATGAAAATAAAGCCAAAGGAGAGCTTACAGGTAAGGTAATGCTTTGTTTTTAATAAGATGCTATTTTTGTCAAATAATGGTACAGTCTGTAAGCATTACTTCCACTGGAAAAAAAATATTTCATGAATAGCTGTGATTGCTTTACTTCTAAAACTCAATATTTAAACTAGCTAACTTAAGCAGATATTGAAGTGTAGTGATATGTAATGACTGCTAAAGCACAATTTCTGAATTTCATTGTATGCTGTTGGGATTATAGAAGCTCCAAATACATGTACCAAGTGATGTTAATTCTGTAATACCTTCTTTATGAAAGAGAACTGGATGTGAAACAATGGACTTTGAATTTTGAAAATCTGTAGGTACTAGTTTGTAAGGAGTGTAAGCTGAAAACTTCATAAAATCTAAAATTTTGCATTTGGGAAACAGCCTAACTCTGAGCATCCTTCTCCATTTTTTCCTTTGTTGCGTTAGTTATACTGAGTTATATTTTATAAAATTAAAATACAACCACAATTCCCAAAAGATCTGCAAGTAGGTATTACCTTTTTAGATAGCAAGCAGCGGAGTATTCATCATACTTGAACATACTGGGCTTTGTTGTTTGAGTAAAACAGTAATTTTGAGGGTCATTAAAATGATGTAAAAAAAAATAAATTTTCCAAATGGATTATATCTCTGTTCTGTAGAGGTATTCAAAATTCATTGAAGTTCTGCATCTTTCTTGAAATGAGGCATAGGAATAGTGCCTAGAAAGTAGTGAGCAGGAAAAAGAGCAGGACAGACCTTATTTTGGCTAGATAAGAGTTTGACCAATCTGAGTTATCCCTCCAGGCTATTTGGCCAGACTTCACTTGGCTGAATTTTCAAGAGTATGTGATCATACTGAGTTTACTCCTTTAGTAAAATATTTGTAATAATAAAAGCCTTAAATAAAATTTGGATTTTGAATTTCAGAGTTGCTCTTTGTGGCAGCATAGTTTCTGTCTTGCATCAGATGTAACTGATAGATGCTTGTTAGTATACATTAGTGCTTATTTAAACTTCATAGCATCAGAGAGTATAACAAACTTCCTCGTTAATGAAATGTTGCAGTTATTTTGATTTTGTAAACTGTGTGTTATTCCCAATATAATGAATTGTTTCTAAATTTGACAGAACGTATAGAAAGCCTCCAGAGTGAACAAGCTTCTTTGCAGTCTGAAAATGAACGTTTAGACAGTGAAGTTCAGAAGCTTCAGCAAAAACTTAAAGTCATGACTGAGCTTTATCAAGAAAATGAAATGAAACTGCACAGGTACAGGCTTCTCTTGTTTTTTTGTATTCAACACATTATTTAATTGAGATTTTATACTCTCTTGAGGGCTGAGAATTACTGAAAATATGAATACTACTTAGCAAGATATTTTAAGTGAAAAAATCTCAGGAATGTTAAACCTTCTTGTTGGTTTATTATCAAAGTAATTTTATAGTAAGTATTTTCATTATAGTTGTGGTATATTCATTTAGGACTTTTCCACAAGCCTGTTACTTTTTTTTTCTTTTCCTGAACAAATTTTAGTCTGTGGAATAAGCTGGGTGAAGTTGGAAAGCTTGACTTAAAACAAAGATACGACATAATATCTGTATCAAACATAATGAAAGAATGCCATGCTTTAATTGTGGGATATACTTTCTATGGGGAAGATAATTATGTCAGTGGAAGCGTGGGGTCATGTGTGAAACTAAATTTAGAGTTAATGCTGACAGGCAAATCGACTATTACTAGTAAGTAGCATAGAGTCCCTGTGAATCACCTTATCCTGGTGAAGAAGGATGCAATAAGAGGACTGTGCTTTTTAACTCCCAGTCAGGGATTTTAGTAGGGATTGTGGTTTGTTTATTCGGTGAAATCCAAAAAGGTAAAATAAGGACTGAAAATACAGTTGGTTGGAATAAATTATTGTTGTAGTAAGTGGAAGTGTTTATGTGGTCAGAAGAGGGAGGCATCATCTTAGGGCATAAAACTAAAATGTCATAAGCAAGAAACTGTTTCTTCAAGAACCAGAACGAATCTTGAAGGCAGCAAGAAAAGCAGCACAAATTCTGATCCTGTCCTATGCAAGATCTTGTTAAAATGTTACTTTAGATAACTGAATTCATACATGATGTGTAGATATTTGGCTTCTTGCACAAGTCCTTACCCTCTCTCCCAATCCACTCCACTCGCTTTTTAAAATCAAATGCTGACTTATGGAAAAACCGAGGAACCTGTTAACAAGATTCACAGCCAAAACAAAAAATGTTTACAGATGGTGTGGATACTATTTAATGACACCATATTGCAGCTCAGAGAAAATATATGGTGCTTATTGCAGCTCAGAGAAAATATATGGTGCTTATCAAAGATTTCAGGGAGGCCAAAAAGGAGCTGGGTGAAGCTGGCTTGATTAGATAGCGGAGTAAAAGAGGTGATTAATATTAAGAAGGCACATTTAAAAAAAAAAACAACAATTGGCAAACTTTATTTGCCCAAGCAAAGAAAAAGAAAACAGAAGATTGGAGTTGAGGGTAGACACTTCAGGCATGTTCAACAAATCCATGGTTTAGGTGCTTTGCTGGCAAAGAACTGCTGTTGATAGGGGATGACCAGTTCATCCTGTTCAGGCCTGGTGGACGGTCACATTATCTGTGTGTTCTGCAGAATTACCTTGTGTTTAATTTGTAATCTGGCATGTGGATGTTTCCTCTTCAACTCCCTGAGCAAGGGTAACACGCAAAAAAAGCAGAAGAGGAGGAGGGACTTGGAAAGAAATTCATTCTTAATGATGAAGAATCATCTTATTCTCTGGAAAACTATTCTAAAATTTGAAGTATCGGGATAAATCGCCAAAAGTTAGTGCAATTGTATTTTTATATGTAGAAAATTGGTGTTTACTACCTAAGACAGATCTATTTCTGTAAAAGGGAAACTTTAATCTTTGGGACTATGGAAGATTTTAAGAATTCCTCTTGGAAACAGTGATCTGAATGTTCCATAAAGAACAGTTAATGAATAAATGAATATGTATACAGACTACTTGAGGTGTCATAAAACTCATTATTACCTGGATAAATGTCAAGTATTTGTTTTGCTTATATAATTGGAGTATTATTTTTCTTGAGACACTCTACAGAATTGTTGATATGAAGTAGAGTTAACCACAGTTTGTGATTTTTCTGAAGGAAACTGACAGTAGAAGAGAGAGAACGCTTACAGAAGGAAGAAAAGCTTTCTAAAGTAGATGAAAAAATCAGTCATGCTGCTGAAGAACTGAACAGTTACAGGTAATTACACATCTTAGTTACTGTTGTCACTTGTTTTGAAAGAAAAACAATGTAAGTGAATGTATTTTCTTTAAGGTGTTTATCTCTCTTTACATACTAATTTGTATGTAGTAATAAATGGTAAAGGATCACTTTATTAAGATATTGAGTATGGAAAAATCATTGGCATTTTCTTCTATTGAAGTGTTATTTGTATTGACGTGTTGGCTTTAAATGAATGGTAGGAGTTGATCTGTAGTCTGGAACGTTTTACTGAACAGATATACAAATACCAAGAAAGTTTAAAAAGAGAATGCTATGAAATAAGTACAACATGCTGTTTTCCTATAGATCCTAACACAGGTGTGTACATTACAGTTGTAGAAGTGTATATCTTTATCTCCAGACTTGCCAAGCAGTATTAGTATTTACCAATTCTTTATTAAAATATTGCATTGCGGCAATATTTTCTGTAATTCTCTTTGTCTGATTTGCTCCTTTTGGGGCTAAAAATAGCTGTACATAAACCAGATGTACACGTGTGTTGGTCTTTTCTCAAAAAGAGAACATAATTCTTTAATCTGTAATGCATATTTCCCATCTTCTTTCAATGTCTATGAGGACGTTGACTGTGATTGAATGATACTGATCAGCAAAACCCCCTGAAGGGTCAGTTAGATTCATCCTTTCTCTAGAAGGTGACATTTTTGCAGACAGGCTTCAGTACTAATGCAGGAATACAGAGTATACCCTTTATGACTTAGTTCAAACATGAAATTTGTAGAGCGCCCTTATTTTTAAAGAAGATGCTAATTTTGAAAATATAACTAAGCAGTGAATGGATCTAGGGCCAGGCTGCTGGGCAACGCGGGAGCTGTCGAGGGTGCCTGTGAGGCAGCCAGCAGCAGAGCTGGCTCCTGGTGCAAGGCTTGCACCAAGATTTGGGTGCAAGTCACTGGCCCTTGCAACTGCTCTTGGTGGACACTAGCAGCACTGTATTCCAGCCATATGAGTGTATTTTCTGAGCTGGGGAAGGGCTGGCTGTTCTTGCATACTGCACAATATGATACCAAGAAGGCCATCGAGAAGTTTTTTTGCGTCATCCCTTTTCTGTTCCAGTAGGGCTTAGAACTTCTGTTGCTGCTGTCATTTTTTAGGTACCCCATGATCCTAAGTGATGATGCTTCCTTCTGGATATGGAATTTCTAATTAAACCTTGTGTTTACTTTGTTTTTTATTATATTTAAAGTGATCTTCCTCAACATAATTTTATTACAGTGTCCTATTTTCGTGTACAGGCAGCGAGCCAAAGATCTTGAAGAAGAGCTGGAAAGAACCATTCGTTCTTACCAGCATCAGGTAAGTGTTTTGTGGTACTCGTCCTCTTTGATGTAGATGTTATTATAGCGACTAAAATAACCTAGGTCAAATACTGTGTTAGATGCTGTATTTTACTTTTTTTTTTGTCTATTTAAGGCCATCTGGTTTGTTTGACAAAAGATCATAGCAGAAATCACTAGATAACTTTTAATAAGCTTCCTGTTTAAATTTAGATGTCTCAAAATTAAGAATCTACCTATACGAAATTTATGAATGAAAGCTTATATAGTTGGTCTTAAATTACTTTTCTTATTTGAATAGATTATTTCACCGATGGTCTAATGAATGTCTCTTTTTAACAGATTACTTCACATGAGAAAAAAGCTCATGACAATTGGGTATGTTCCAAATACTAAGATTTTTAACTTTGTATATTAAGTGCTGTCATCTTTTAAATTATTTGGCAGCTTTATAATTTTAAGTTTCTTGTTTAAAAACATATAATCAAAAAGCTAAGCTGTTACTTTTAAACTCACTGAATACTTACAGAAATATACAAAAGCATGTTAAATAAATCTTACTTCATATAAAATAGTTGCAATAATTAAGGTAGATACCTCTGAGTTCAGTAGAATGATATTCCAGTATTATTCATCTTAGCAATAAATCTGGTGGAATAAGATGTTAGCATTTAACAAATGCCTGCTGCTTTGCTAATAATAAGAGCTTTTGGCCTTGTTTCAGTGCCATTTTAATGTTTTCCCTGGGTGTGCTCCATTTCTTTTATCTACTAATAGCAGCCACTATGTCCTGTGAGAACGTTATGTTCCACAGACAGCTTTGCAAGAATGTTGCTACGTTTTACATCTTACGTCAAACATGAAACTTAAAGCATGTTTGTTTGGAGATATTTTATGTTTTTACAGAATTATCTGTATAAGATAGAATTGAATTAAAAGCTGTGATACTTAGTTCCTACGATTTTACAGATTTTTAGCTGTGTTTTAAACCGTATAAAATTTTATACTTTAAATCATGTGTATATTTTGTAGATGCTTCAAAGCAGCTATAGCCACAGTGTTGTGTTCCTGTAGTCTTAAGAAACAGCAGGGAAACCAT
The DNA here is from genome assembly GCA_013398315.1 of Nothoprocta pentlandii. Lineage (NCBI taxonomy): Eukaryota > Metazoa > Chordata > Aves > Tinamiformes > Tinamidae > Nothoprocta > Nothoprocta pentlandii. Next base: position 4,110,766 of record VZSG01000005.1, read on the forward strand.
ATCAGAAACCCTCAGAAATGTAGATAGTGGAGTTGCTAACGTCATTTGGTGATGTATGCGATGCTCTGTTCCATATGCTTTATACATGAGTCCTTTCTTATGAATATTCAGTTTATACAGTTTATATAGAACCATGTCTTGGATCTATGATCTGTAACGATCATGAAGCATTTAATAAGTAGCAACAACTAAGCATCTGATTTTTTGTCTTTTTCTGAAGCTGACAGCACGAGCAGCTGAAAGACATCTCAGTGATATAAGAAAAGAAAACGCACATAACAGACAAAAGTAAGTGCAGTATTGGTATCATTCTGAATAAAGACAGTTTAGCTATGCAAATATGTTTTGGATTTTCATACTTTACTGTTTGCTAGACATAAGTTAATCCATTATAGCCCAGCCAAGGGACAGCCCTTGTTTCAGAACTGCAGTGGAACATGTGGAGTCATTGAAGCACTCCTATAATGACAGCAAACAGCAAAAGAAGTATGTGAAGTACTGAAATACTGTAGAACAGAACATACTATGAGGACTTGGGATTTTGACGTTTTTAATCAACTAGAAGTGATGATTACTGAATGAATTTGCAGTTTAGCTCAGAAATTAGTACTTAGTTACCAGATCCAGTGGGATGAGTGGGAAAAGAAAGGGGAAAAAAAAACTCTTCATGTGAAAATACTGATATTTACTGTGAGCTCTATAGTACTTGTGAGAATAATGCCATGCTAGGAACCTTGACTCTAACATGCCACTTGAATTTTTCAATTGCTGTTTAAATACAGTAGCGTAGGGGAGTGCCTTGAGAACTCCCCTCACAGAACTTTGAATATCTGTTTTATTTTTGCTTATTTTTAGTTATGGAAAGTAATATCGTGGTCTATTAATAATTTTAATAAAAACATTAGTAGTAAACAGTGTAATGAAATATAACCTTTGTAGTTCCTGGTTATTTCTTTCCTTTTTTGTTTTTTTTTGCAGATTAACTGAAACAGAATTTAAACTTGACCTTTTAGAAAAGGATCCTTACGCTCTTGATGTTCCAGTTAGACCCTTTGGCAGAGGTACAGTATTGAATTGTAAAACAGAGCCTGTTTTTCTGTTGGTTTCTGGTTTTGTTTCCCAAGACCACACATATGTAATTGTTTGAAAACTCTTGGCCTGTGTATGTACAAATAACAGTTGTTGAAACAAAACTGGGTCGTAAGTGACTCGAGGTCACTTCAAGTATTTTCTTGAAACTGAGAATGTGGGTAGTATCAATGAGAGTAGACTGCAAATATGACACACATGGTGATTCAGCACAATTCTTATTTATGATCCAATGTAAAGTTCACCCGAGAAGTTACTTTATGCAGTTTGTTCAACTAAGTATTGTGAACTTGAGTATTTTGTTTTAACTGTTCCAGAGCATTCCCCATATGGACCCTCACCAATGGGCCGGCCTTCATCTGAAACAAGAGCTTTTCTTTCCCCTCCAACTTTATTGGAGGGTCCTTTAAGGCTTTCACCTATGCTTCCAGGTGGAGGAGGAGGAAGAGGTACAATTCTTAAACTTGAACACCTATCTATTCTGGATTTCTCTCTCCTCTGCTGTAAACCTGTCACACCTTTTCCTCTTGATGGTGACAAAAAATACTAAGCCAAGCAGCTCATTAGAAGCAATTGCTGACATTAAACCATTCTCAGTTTTCGGTTTCTGAAACTGTCTGGTATATAACACCACAATGGAAAATTTAGTTACTACTAGTGGGTCAGTTGGGTAGATTCACTTCAAAGCAAAGGTTGAAAAAAGTGAAGAATCAAACTTAGTCCATCATGTTTTATTTCCTGGACAAACAGGATTTGCTGAAATAAGCTTCCAACTTGAAGGTGAACAAGAGTAAGTTAGTTTTCTGAAGAAAAGATACTGCCGTTACAGTGGTCCCAAGACTGAGAGAGAAGGAGGAAGAATTTTATGTTATAAAAAACATAGGATGGTTTTATAGGACTGATTAAAAAAAATATATGCAGGTAGCTTTTCATCCAGAAAATATTTTGCCTCATTTTGCTTGAAGTATTAAGCAAACTCTGTATAAGATGATAGTTCCTTCCTTAATAATGAAAGGAAAAAGAAGATAATTTGATGAAGTTAGAGTAGAATGCAGAGATTCAGGAATAGTTGAAGACAAGCTGTGGTGTTACGGATGGAAAGGGAGGAACACCAGTTCTTATTGATGTTTTTGCAAATACTGTTCATGGAGTTCAGTCATCTCTTACAAGTGGTGAAGAAGCTGCTGTTGGCTTCGTACTACTGCTGTGCCTGTTGGCACCTGAATGTAGTATTCCATAGGAAGTATGGCTAAAATCTGCAAGGGTTTCACTAATGAATTGATTTAAAAAAAGAAAAAAGCAGCATTGACAGTATATTCATTTTAACTCTTCATTAAAAACATATCTAGTTGTATACAAAAATTGATTCACATTTTAAATCACAAGAAAACTGAGACTGAATGTTCAGTCACAGCTATACCACACAAGCAGAATTTCTTTATATATATATATGCACACACATATATATATAAAAATAAGAATAGTTTTTCTTTGTATAGAGGCAGTAACTGAAGAATGTTTTTGTCCATATCTTTAAATTGTTGATGAGCTGAAGTTAGTGAGGAAGAATAAAAACTGCATATCAGAGTGCAGTCTTAACAAGGAAGGAGACTATCCTAAGGCATAAATACAGTTTGCTTCGTAGTAGAGAACTAGTGTAGCTAGAACAGATTAAACAACCACCTGTTTAAACTGCCATAGCTGGTGACTGTAGTGCTGGTTTGGTTTTGCATAAAACAGAGAATGGTTTAATTTTCAGATTCTAGGGTAATTTTAGGATAGAAAATTAGGGAATGGTATCAGAATCCTGCATTTCTTATTTTTCCAACCAAGTCTTAGTTTAAAGGAGACTTACAAGTTTTCCATTTAGGGAAAAAAAAGGTGTTTTCAAGTATATTGTCAGAGTTTTTCGCTTGGTTATGTGTTGATCTAGTCATTTTATTATTTATTACCATTTTTAAAAAGAGAACCAGAAGAGTTTTGAATGCAACATGGGTGTTTTTCTTCTGATGAAGATGTTAACTTCCACCATGATTTCAGTTTTTCTGGCAGTTAGCTGCAGTTATTTTAGCATTAAGAACAACATTGACTGAGAAGGCACTAGTTTCTGTGTTTTGAACAGGAACTCTGTTCAAAAATGATTTAAACAATCTTTTGTAGATTACACTTCTCTTGGACTACATTTTTTTTTCTTCTGTTTGGTTTTGTTTTGTTTTGTTTTATAAACCTTTGAATTATTTCTAGTAATAACAACTGGGCAGAGTCATCACCAGGCAGCTGGAGGGTCCTGTAGAGCCACATACCTCTTGTACCTTGAAAGTTTGGGCCTTCTCTGACCTATCTGGCTACTTTCAGACTTAATGAAGACAGTCATGGTAGGGAACTCATTTTCTGGGTAAATAACTGTCTAATTTTTTCACATAGGATCCAGAGGACCAGGAACTACTGTCATGTATGAAGGCAGTAATGAAAGAGGAGAGCTGAGTTCTGATAGACTAAGTGATGCACACAGGCCACCATCAGATACTGGGTCCCTGTCTCCCCCCTGGGACAGAGAACGCAGGATAGTGCTGCCTCTACCAGGTAAAGAAAAATGCTTTATCAAGATGACTAAACAATCAAGATGACTAAAGCTTTTGCTTTAATAATTTACTAGAAATGTAAGCTGTTGCATTGCGTGTATGCCTGGTGGGATTCCTGTAGGCTTTTTTTTTAAAGAATGTTTGCCCACCCTGATTAATAATAAGTTTGGATATTTACAAAGACATTAAAGATCCAGGGAATCTTGAAAGTGTAAAATGGTAGGAAATGGGTGAATACCTCTGTGAATCTTTACTCACCTGACTTGTGGTTTTTTTTTTTTAATTCCTTTTTTCCTCCCCAATATTAGGTGAGCCTTACACTGATTCAGTCGTTCCTCCTCCTCCTCCTCGAAGGCAAGACAGATTTCTTCCTAATCCTCCAAATTCTGGAAGACTTTCTGGTCCAGCAGAACTACGGACTTACAACATGCAGTCTTTTGATAAACCAGGTGGGCATTGCTTTAACTGCCTGCCATAACACTATAACTGCGTGTTCCCAGTGGATGGGTTGGCAGTCATGGGCCTCTCTTGGAGGGATGGGAGGGGTTTTGAGGTTCCTTCTTTCATCCTTCCCACCTTGGACTTGGCTTTGAACGTGTTACAGCCTCTCCCATAAGCCTTACCTTAGCACTAGCATTTCACAGATATTTGCATGCATTTCCATCTCTGTTTTGCTAAAGTTACAGAGAGATTTTTGTCATTAAAACAGAAAGAATAACATCCAATGTTTCAAGTATCCACTGGCTTTGAGTACTGAACTGGATGCTTGTGAGTCTCCTCCTTCGAGGTATTGACCATCCTTAGACTTTTGGTAGTTCAAGGTACAGCTGCCCCAACTGAATCGCACACCCGTGAACCAGGCACCATTTCCTTTAAGGTGGCCAGTTATATAAATAATCATATAGAATCTAATTTGTGGCACTTGGCAGCAAACAAGCTTAGAAGCCAAGTCACAGTGACTTCGATGTTGTAGTTAAAACTGTCTGGGAGCTTCAAGTCTTAATACTCGTTAAGGAGTTTTCATCACTATTTAATGCTTAGTAAGTCACATATACCCAAGACACCCGCTGGGCTGTTAAACTCATCACACAACCTTTGCCACCCAGTGTTCAGTTAGTATCTTTGACTAGTTTCTAGCAGCAGGAAGGAGAATCTTTGTTTTCATGGGCCCTCAGTGTCAAATAGGAAATGGATGGTTAACTTTCAGAAGGTTAACATTTCAGATCTTTACAGATTTCTGTCTGCTGGAGGATAATTCTGCTCTTGTCCAGCCACTCACCTTCCTATCCCCTTTCTTAGCCCCTGTTTGCCCAGCTTCTTTCCCCTTACCTGCCTTCCACCGGGGCCCTTCACCCTCCCGCCCCTTTTGGTGCTGGGGAGCCCATGGAGCAGCCTGTGCGCTCGCTCCCTCACACCCCAGCCCAGCCTTTCCGCAGGCTGCAAGCAGCAGTACAAACCTGCTCCTGGTTCCCAGGTGGAACAAAACCTGCTGAGTGGAAACAGTGTTCGGGATACCTTGGGTGCCAGCCCCCTGCAAGCTGTAGAGCTTGTGGGCATGTTGCTTTTTAGAGGCGTGTAATTTAGCTGCATTTGGGTGGGTAGTGGTAAGAATAGCAAAGAAGGAAACCAAAACCACCCGCCGTCTGCCTGCGGAGCAGCAGCCCATCTCACAGTGCCAAAACCAACCCTCTGGCCCTAAAAATAGGGGAAGCTGCACGGCCTCAGCAAGAGGACAAAATGCTCTTTAGTGAGAGCAAAATAATGTGTTTTCCTCAGGTGAAGTGGTTAACGCTGCAGAACTTTTAAGTTGAAGCAGATACTTGGAGTGGGAAGTTTCTTGTTAGAAAGGTTCAAATTTGGCAAACTCTGAGCAGTTTGACAAGGATTTAAAATGGAAAGTATTATACAACCCAAGCATCAACAAATAAATATTCTGCACGTGAAATAGGTAGTTAAATGCTTCAGATTAAGTAACCATCTCTAGCAAAGGCAGGGACCACTTGACAACATTTAGAATTTAGTTTGGAAAAGGCTTATCTGCTCCCTGAGAGAAGAGCTTTGTTTGCTTTGCACAACTAACCTGGAATGCAAACGTGTCACTCGCCAGAAGTTTTATTTCTCGTCTTACATCTTCTGCTCACAGTGACTCTGTTCATGCAGAAATACAAGGAAGCTGGATTTTCCAAGTCGGAACTATGCGGGATGTTTTTTTTGAGCTTTTGAAAGAAAAGGGTGATTTTAGTAGCAATCCAGTCAGATTTTCCTCTGAGAATTCCCTTTAATGCATTTCTGCAGTCGTTTCTGACAATACTTGTTCTCAGGCTGATATAAAGGTAAATGCACAGAGGTCTTATTTATCCCCTCATAAACGAGCACAGCAAACATGGGGATCCATTATTTTTATTTCTGAATGCTGTTTCAGGACTAATACAGTACCTAAAGTCTCCTTGATGTTCGGTGCAGCTAAGAAGGGAATCCAACATCTGTCATTTGCTGTCAAACTTCCTGCCAGGAATAGTTCTTGGTACCGGTGGTGGCTGCTCTGGCAGTGGCAGAGGGAAATGGGGATTCCTTCACTTCCCACTTGGAGCTGAAGTGGGAATTCCCAAAGGAATAAGTCACAAGTTTGAAAAACACAGCAGCAGAAGGAAGGAGAGGAGAAACTGAGCGGCTGCTGTTAGGTTAAGTTACAGTGTTAGCAAAATGCACTTGTAATTTCTAAGAAAAAATACATTAAAATGAAAGAAAACACCTTGTTTGGGTATGGTGAACTGGTAAAGACCTGGACAAGCTGGAGACTCCAGGCAGAGCTTTGTGGCCCGAGGCTGCCTGCAGAGCGGCTGCTTCGTGCGCCCGTAGCTCGGGCGAGGGGCAGGCGGGGAGAAGGGAAGGCAGCCCCGAGCAACTGGCTTCTCTCTCCTTGCAGATGGGCAGGCAGCTTCAGAAAGCAGTTCTCAAACGGAACCGAGTGGAAATGGGATGAAGGATCATTCTAGTCTTGGCGTAAGTAGCTAAACGGGAGCTTGGTTTAAAGTTTCCGATTTAAAGTTTAATACTGTACCAAATATTTATGGGAATTTGTCCCTAGTATTCTGGTTGTCATATCTATGCGGTCTAAAGGATGAATTATATTCATACTTTTATCACAACGCGCACTGCTTTGTGAATTGTGGTACACCTTGTAGAATCCTGTATATAAACCTAGGTAATAGTAAACAAAGGTGAAGCTGTGGTCAGGCCTAGTAGCTAGAGCTGTCTTGCTCGGGCACTCAGAGCCACACCAGGTTTAACCACCATCCTGTCAGCCTGCAGCGAAAGGGGCTTGATGGGGCGGGAGATTTTCCCTCTCCCTGAGCTGACCTCTTGTTTCACGGCCTTGCAGAATTTGCTCCCCGATGGATCTCTGGCACCCGGGGGCGAAGCGAGCAGCTCGGCCTTCGCCCCGCCGCCTTTCCCTCCCGTCCGGGCTCCGCCGCTGCCCATGGATTCGAGAGGAGCTTTCCTGCGCAGAGGCCCCCCCTTTCCTCCTCCTCCTCCTCTTCCTCCCCCTGGCATGTACGGGCCGCCGGAGTGCTTCCCAGGACGAGACTTCCCGCTTCCGCGGCCGCCCTTGCCAAGTAGGTAGCTCGTGAGGAGCGATGCTCTGTGCAGGGGATGGATGGGCACGGGGGGAGCGCTGGGTTCTCTCGCTGCCTGCTCCTCAGTTCAGCCAGGAGCATCTTTTCTGATGGGAGTCATTGTACCTTTTCTCAGTTGCTCACATTGATAATGTTCTTTCACAAACACTGGCCTTGACCATAAAATACAAACACCTTGCTGCAGTTCAGGGGTGCTTCTTTGGAGGTAAGGAAGCACGTAGCTGCTTTCCTTAATCCATTTCTTCCTGAGAGGTTGTATCATTCATTTGCTTAAAAATCCCATCTTTATAGGGGGAGTATTTTTGAGCTTTGCTGCATACCTCGCGTTGGGATATGCTGGTGTCCATACAACGTTGCATTGAGGATGTACCTGTTAATTGGTTCCCCTTGGAATTTTAGTGGAGCAAGATATAAATATTAGAAGGGCTTTTCTGTAGTTTAGACTGCTCTGTGCTCCACCTGTGAAGAACTAAGCGTTTCATCTTTCCAAGTACCTCTGTAGTAAAGTAACTGGGCTGCTAGATGAGATGCAGGTGTCCGAGCAGAGGAGGTGGCGGCAGCAGCACCTTGGTGCCAGCCCCGGCCACGGCACTAACCTTGCGCCTGGGGGGCAGATGCTCCGCCTGCCCCCGGATCCTGGCCCTGGCTCCTGCAGCAGCACTCGGCTTGGCCGGAGGAGCAGGTACGTGGTGCCTGCTGCCGTTGCCGTTAACTCAGCTCCTCTGCTCTTCACACAGTGCGAAATCCATTTCCAATGAGATCTTTTCCTCACTACCCACCTCCGCGACCTGGATTTTTGCCACCGCCGCCTCCTGAGAACAGGACTGAGCCCCCCCAGGCACCTCCATCGGCTGGGGAGCAGCCAGAGCCCCAGCAGCAGACTTGACCGTGTTGAGTGACACAAGGTGCCGTTTCTGCCCTCAGATGGGGTTTTTCTAATGCTCAGTTAAGTAACCGTTTGTTACTTAGGGATATATATAAACTACTTTGCTCAAATTGAAGCTTAATAGAGAATTCTCAGGATAGTATTTTGTAAATAAAGAATGAAGTAACTATGAATATTGTGAATAAGTGGTTTCTGTTGTACAATAGTAACTTTAAGTATTTCTAATTTGAGTAATCTCTTCAGAGATGTATAAAATCAGGTGGGCAATGGTTTAAGTAGTCCAGCGGCTTGTCCTTGTTAAGCTGTACAGGGGATCCTTGCATGCCAAAAGCTACACTTGCTTTATGAATAAAATGTGAAAATGTTTTGATTAATAAAAATCTGCTGAAAACGTAGCTGATGAGATGAACCTTTCCTTTCCCTGCTCCAGGCTGTGCAGTCTGTTGTGGAACTGCAGAAAATAGCTGAGGAAGAGAGGAGGAATTCAGAGCATTCCCTGCTTTTTCCCTAGGCTCTCCCTCTCCTTGTAGGTGTCTTTCAGGTGCTGCAGAGCTTCACAGAGGGCAGCTGCCCTCCCAGTAGTGAGCAGGGGGAATGTAGGGATCTTCTTCCCACTGTTGCCAGCAGTGGGGTCAGCCCTGTGGCCGGGCCCGGCTCTGGTGCTTGGGGCGGGAGCAGGCAGGGCTGGGGCAGGTCTGTAACTGCCCCGTGGAGCCTGGTGGCCCCTGGAGCTGCTGCCCCGGGAGGAGGCAGCGCTGCAGCGAAGGCCCCGCAGCTCCTGAAGCTGCAAGGGGGACACGTGGCAGCTCTGCTCTGCTCGCCAGCCGGCCTGCTCGCCAAGGGAAGGTGGGATTCCCTGTCCCAGCTGCCCAGAAAGGCCAGCAGGGATGTACTCTTGGGAAAACATCCATAATTTTTATAAAACAGGGTTGTTTAAGGAATGTAAGAGGCCTTTGCTATAGACTGTGTCTGCACATGCTTCATTGTGGTAGCCAGGCCTTGCGAAAAGAGAGAAAAGGAAAAGGGGGGGGGGGGAGGCAAAAGAACCTGAGAAGCTCAAGCTTGAACCTGCACAAACAAAAACTTATGTGTCCAAGCAGGAGGGTGGTTGTCCTCGTCCTGGGACGTTGCTAGTGTGTTAGGCAGGGCCCAGCTTCTTCACCTGCTTCATGTGACAGACATGGGTCAGGGTCTTAAGCAACTGCCCAGCTGAGGGGGCAATAGTTTTGGGGTAAGGCACCTTTCAAATACAGGGAGAACCAGGCCTAGAAAAGCCCTTCCCTGAGCAGCAGCACCAGTTCCCTCCCCTCAGGCAGCTTCCCCCTTCAACAGGGTGCAGGAGCCGCCTTTGCTCCTGCCTTTGCTCCACTCTCACCGGCCACCACAGCCCCAAATTCGCCCTTAGCAAAACCCCTCCAGGCCCTGCGTGTGCAGCTCCCCCACTCGGCCACAGCAGCTCTTCTCCTGCAACTCACTCGTCCTGCTTTGCTCCTAATGTTATCTCGGACGCTCTGCAGATCTCAGCTGCTTTACCAAACTTTTTTCAGGGCTCATTCTTGCAAATTATTCTCGTTTATGTTTCTGGTTTAGTCCTCAAAGCAATTCCCATAAACCTTTGTACTTTGGCTGGTCACTGACCGCTTCTGGCACCAGACACTTGAGGTTTGTCTCTGCTGAATGGTTTTAGCTGCTGTTCAATCCAGCTGTTGCAGTGCTTTAGGCTCAGCTTTGCTTTCTGAAGACTCTAAGTCTGCATGAAAGCCCTGAGCTGAGTTCTAAAGGAAACTAATTTCACCTTTCTGCCCTTGATTTCAGTCTCCAGAACAGCCGGAATTACCAATTACCAGCTAGAGCCATCAACCATTTTCTACTTGCAGAAACAAAAGTCATTAAGTTGATAATAAAACCATCACAAGAACCATTTTTTTAAAACCTGCCTTAAGGTTTGTGGGCTACTTAAGGCTGTCCCTGAACAAACAGAGCACTGTCTCTGTGGAGGCCAAATCCTTATTCTAGCTCGTAACTCGGTTACCTGCCTTCAAACAAACCCTGCCTTCCTCCACCCCAGCAGCTCAGGGCTTGCCCACAAGGATACATGAAGCTCGAGGCGAAATAAAAGCTGGTGGGACTAGGAGAAGGCAGAACAAGCCCCGATTAGCTCATCCCACAAAGGCAAAGGAAGAATTTCTGGCCTATTAATGGGAAAAAAACTGTGCTTTTACTTGCAAAGTAGCAGTTAAAAGAAGTTCAGATTTATGCAAAAAGAAACAGGACATGGAAACCCCTGCACTGAACAAGCTTGGCCCAAGTGAGAAGTGTTTATGTGGGGGAAAACACCCCCTGCCTCAACCAAAGCACCCCCCCAGCTTTGAGCCCTGAGCCGGGTTCCAGGGCACAGTGAATCCAGCAGGACTAAGCTGAGCTCAGTGTCTGCACAGAGGAAAAGGAGGGATCTGGTCCGGGCTTCCGTAACCCCTGGCAAAGCCAGGCGGCCGGCAGCGCCTCGCGCCCACCCTGTTCGCCGCCGTGGGACCGTCTTGCTTCGCTAGCCCTTGGTTTAGAATTGCTTCGCTTCTAATCTCTCTACTCCTGATAACCCTAATTCAGACCCCTGCTAAAAACATGAACAGCAGCAACTACTTTGAGGTATTGCTAAAAAAAAAAAAAAATCATGCTTCTCAAGCTCCAAACTTCACCCTACCAGACCAGACTCCCCCCGCTTGAAAGCCCAAGGTTCCTACAGCAGTTGGTACCTACAAAGAACTTGCATTCACACCCAGACCATCAGCCGCAGCAGCTGTGCAGTGCTCCTAACTGACATCTACCCCTACAGTAAAACATCATAGACAGGGTGGTTGTAACTGCAAGAACGGACAGGGCTGCACAACTCTACCGCAAGCCTCCCTCGTACTCCTTATCCTGCCTTTGCAAGGAGGAGGTTAATTAAAAGCAAAGCAGAAACTAGGTTAGACTAAAAAAAAAGAGAATGCATTTCTATGACAAGAGGTTAAATAAGCGGTTAAGTAAGGTTAAATAAGCCGGCCCAAGCGCGGCAGCACCCGTAGCTCTGGTTAAGAGGTGATCCTGCTTCCTCCAGCAGCATCTCCCTCCAGCCGGAGACGCTGACCCAGGCAGGGCCACCCCGGCAGCCCCACGATGCAGAACCACCCACTGCTCCAGCACCTGCAACGCTGCAAACGTGGCTGTCCGGAGCCCGGCTCCCAAAAGGCACTGGGCTCAAGGCTTATAAAACAAAAATAAATAATAAGTAAATAAATAGGTAAATAAATCACATCTACCTCCTCTTTATGGCCCACACAAAGAGCCACTTTTCCTCTCGATGCAGGTTTTTCCATGCCCTTGACTGCATCTTGTCCACAACATGGGCGCTTCCTTAAGCAAGAGGCGACGCGGCTCCCGCGGCAGGAGGCCGGGAAGCGGGAGCAGCGCCTCGGAGCACCGCGCGCCGGGCACGGATAAAGGCCAAACTGAAGCGAGGTCGGTGTTCAGAGTCTATTTAATAGTGGGACATCAAAGAGCACTACACATTTTTTCTAGAGCACATCAGAGTTTGATTTAAGCGATTGCAACGGATGCAGGGATTTCTCCAAGAGCTGTCTGCTATGTTCTATAGTCCACAATGTGCCGGATCACTCTAGGTCGTATCGTGATATATTGCTTGTGCTGACTGCTCTGAGCAGCTGAGCGTTAGCAAAGCACCTTCCCCTCCCTCCCTCCCTCCGCCTCAAAACCGTTAACAAAGTATCAGCCAAATAGGAAAATTTTACGGTACAACTTATTTTAGACTCTAAATTTTGTTGACCTAAGCACAACGGGAGCTACCAGGTTATACACAGCTGCAGGATGATTGTTGCAGTTTAATTCTAAAAATCCTCATGCTGATACAATAAAATATTTTATACAGTGATCAATTTTTAATGCTTTATTCATTGATTAAAAGAATATACATTTAACATAAACCATACAACATCAGTCATCAGTTCAAACATTCAGCTGGTTTCCTTACATTTTCTGTCAGGAGTTTTTTTTTATTATTATTCTGATCACATTTATTAGATAAAATCTCACCACATCTGGCATATACACACACTGTGCCAGTGGATTCACTCTACTGATGTACATATAAAATCCGCATGGTATGTGCTCACTGGAGACAAAACAGCGCACACCTGTCAAAAGGTCATTTTAATATAAGATGGTAAAACCATTTGTAAAACACATATAAACTTTTCCATAAATAGAATCATATCTGGACATCTGTTGCATAAATTGTGTTTTCCAAAGCTTACAATATAGCAGCCAGGTCTCAGCACTGCTGGGCACCCACGTTGGCCACTTACTTTATTATTGCAGACTGTCCTTTAAACATTAAATGCACAACATTCGTACCACTTAAAACTGGGGTCAGGTGGAAGTCTCACAGAGACCACGTCTGTACCGCGGTTGCCCTGAAACAGTTAAATCGGCTTTTAAAGCCTCTCAGATATAACAAGATTTTAAAACATACTTCATGGAATGTTCTTCATGCATCGTAGCAGCTCATACCTGTGATAGAACAAGCTTTGTATCTGCTTCCTTCCCTTCCTTTACATTCACTATTCACAGTGAAACAGGTGCATGTTTGTGTAAGAGTTCTGAGGTTGCTGACTGAGCCACAGCACAGCTGTGTTACCACAGGTCGAAATTCGACCTTATATATTACAATCTAGCAGTATCTGGCTGGCCAGAAGCTGGCCGGCCCCTGCCAGCATGTGGGCACTTCTTCGTTTTTAATCTATTCTTTGGCAGCTGACACAGGCGCTGACAGAGAAAATCCAGTGACTCGGTTGCTAGGGATTTCACGACTAATGTTTGTTTGCAGGTGTAGACCTTCACCTGGATGGAGATCCTCACGGCTCTGCTTTTACCCCGTCGGAGCGCGCGTTCTGCTTTATTCTGCTAAGCCTGAGCCCAAAGCTAACGGCTAAGGAAGATGGCAGGGCATGGAATAAGCTGGGATGAGTTTAGAAAAAGAACCAAAATAGAAAAAGAACAGGGAAAAACTAACCAGAAAGGCTGCAGCTTATGGAGTGGATCTGCGGGTGCCCGCGCGGGAAGGGCTGCTGCTTCCCGGAGGCTGCACAGGGCAGCGAGCAGGATCAAGCGGAGGGAAATTCCTGCCGGCAGCAGCCCGGGCGCCTCTGCTCTTCCCGCCAAGCCTCTTAGCAGCCTGTGAGCAGGTAAAGCAAATAACGACAGCGTAGGAATGCCCTGGACTATAGGTACTAAAAAGAGTTGGCTCCTGCGCACGGGACTCCGATTTAACAGTAAAATCGTTCAAAATGCAGTTACTCAATAAAAATCAAGTTAGCCGGCAACCTCAGACAGCCTTTGGCCGCAGACCTGTAAGGTTTGGTAGCCAAGTCCATTAACCGTGAAAGCCCTAAACACTGCCACTTTCAGCTTCTAAACCAATACCCGACTACGTTCTTTGATCAAGAAGTAGAATACACATAGATAATTCTATATAGCTAATACTGATTAAACACAGCACAAAAGGGGTTAATTCACGCTACTGAAAAAAAAAAACATAATAGGACCCTACTTGCATATGTAACCACAGGAATTGTAGATAAAGAGCTAAATGCCTTCACTGAAGCTTTGCATCTCCCTATAAAAGTGGCGGGTGGGCTCAGTGAAGACGCTGAGCAGCTCTATGTCCATGACCGCGTGCCAGGGGCGCCCCAAGCCAAGGGATACTTGCTCTATGAGGTTGTGCACGGGATCCACGTCCTGGTCAGCCAGCTCGCCCTGGTCAAAGTCGATGCTCTCCTCTGTGACTTCAAGGACTTTCAGATCGGAGCCACGAAGACGAGCAATTGCAATGAGATTATGAGCCCAAACTGTGTAACCTAGGGAGAAAAAGAAACGTTGCTCCATCATCCTCCTGCAAGGCACCTTAGGAAGGGTTCAATCCCACAGCACCTCAGCATCTTTCCCTGCCCGTCTGCCAGATAGAAGAGGATGAGAATTCCCCTGCAGCAAAGCTCCTCCCTGCCCTCCTCCCTGAGTCATCAAGCCCTATTTTGTGTTTCGTAGGGTTAAAAAAAAAAAAAAGGATCAAAATACTTCTGGTATTTTTTTTCCTAGATTTTTTTAAACCATCTGTAGAAAAAACAGACTTCTTTACACCAACTTAAGTGTTATCTATAATTT
>VZSG01000005.1:4125250-4138964 GCA_013398315.1 Nothoprocta pentlandii
TGAGTCAATGCAGAAAAGGATCGATCTAAAATTGTATGAGGAATGTGTGAGGAAAAAAAAAACAAAAACTTGATATTTGATTTCATTGCATTAAAAATTAGAAACCTGTCCAGGCAGTAAGTCATATATATATATATATATTTTTTTCCCTGAGCTTGTTATTATGCCTGCAGCCAAACATAATTATAAAGCTTCCCCCTTCTCCCCTGGTAAGCGCTAGCTTCCCTGTTTAGCAACATCTATTCCCCAGCTACCTGCTGGTTTTCTGTATGTTGGCCACAGCAAACACCAAGTTCCCCCTTACTCGGATGCCAGACAGAAACCACCTGAGAAATCCCCTTCTCAGGAGGGAGCTCTGCCCAATTAGTCCCTGCACTGCAAAGGAAAGGCTCATTTTGCCTTCGTTCCCAGTCTCGCAGGCGCTAAGCGCCGCACGGACTCCGCGCTGCGGCCGGCAGGGTGTTTAAGCCTCTGAGGAAGGAAAACCAGCTGTGGCTTGGGCTTCAGCAGGGCAACTGAGATGCCTGGTTATGTCAGGGGCCACAGGAAGACACTGGATGCACAATGGAGAAAGGACTTCTGGGCAGCCAGGAGAACAGATGAAAGAGATTCTTGCTGCTGCGTCTGTTACTTTCTCCTGCTGTTTAGAGGAGATGTCTGTAGTTGTCCTGTAAATGTGTTGCTCAAAGGACATCCTGGACAAGGAAACTTGCCCACATCCCTATGGCTCATTTCCAGTGTATCGGAAATCAGGGACGTGCTGCTTCTGCCATTCTCATCTGCTGACTCTTCACCCCTAACAGGATATTGCACCCAAGGAGCCACTCAACCTGTACCCATCACATTCCCGACATGATTTGAAGGAACTCACCACTTTCCAGTTATGACTGTACAAGCAACATAAAACTCTATTAAAGGTTTTATCTGAACTTTCTCAGCAACTTTATTTGTATGCCAGATTATCCTACTCTGCTCTTATCCTACCTTATCCATCCCCTTTCCCACCTTTTTCACACATTCCCTTCATCCCACAGGAAGGGTCTTAAACCCTTCCCTAGGCTTCTTCTGTTTCTGAGGATGTCACCTTGTTGGAACTGATACTTCCCACTAATGACAGAACAAAACCTTTAGGCATCCAATGAAAAGTATTTTTAGAGTTTCTTTTCTCCTCTTCTTTTGGCCCCTGACAAGTGGCAGCCAATGCTGTACCTAGGGCTAAGTCCTACTCAGGACAAACTAAAAGCTCTGAAAGGAAGAAAACCTCCTTTCCTCCTGAAGGAAGCTTGACAGTGTCACAAAAAGCCTTAACAAGTGGCACCGAAGTTCATTATTTGGCAAACAGCAGAAAACACAAGCGTGAGGATAAGTTCCTCTACTGCAGCATCACAGCATTCCAGATCTTTCCTCCTACTCATTTTTCCTTACAGGAAAATATACCCACTACCATATCTAACATGCAATACTACAACGTCCAAGAAGTCCCCTGAATAGCTCAACAAAGATAAGGAGGTTTATAAAAAGCTTCTCCTATAAAGGGGGGGAAAGGACGTGAATTCCCGTGCCTGGGGAAGGGAAGTACTTGGCCATTCCCTGCCCAAGGCCTCTCCTGCATCTGTCCAAAGAAAAAGCCCAATGACCAGGAAGTGCTGCAGAGCTGCAGCTGTTGGCTTGCCAAGAGTGCTGCACAGCACCAGATACTCCACTGAACAGGCCCGTTCTGTGACTAGACAGGAATGACAGGCCCAAAGGCAGATTTCCAAGCTGACAGGGCACCTTGCAGGACTCTCCTGCATTAGGATGGTTAGTTTCAGATAACATTTAAAAATCTCTATCAAGGCCTCAAACTTTTAACCAAACACTGAAGACAAACTGCTAAAAAACACACTTTATATAGACCATTTTTACATTATTTTATAAATTTGGTTATAACATTGGTTATTTGCCTTAAATTTGCTTGGCAATTGTAACTTTCAGCAAGTAGTGTACTTGTTACAAAGCTGAATATAGAAGTGCAAGCCTCTTTCCACTTAAAATCATATACCTAATATATAGGTGATACAAAGCTAGCTGTGGCATTACTTAAGAAACACCAATGCACTCAGCAGGACAATCTCCTCCACATAATATTTCTTTTCCACTCTTAGAACAGTACAGTCTGAAATTCCCTTCACTGCCTTCATCTGCCGGCAAAGTACTACCAATACTGCTAATGAACTTCCTCCCCTCAGCCTTGGGGGATTTTAATCCGTATTATTCACGAGCAGGAAGCACAACCATCTCATCCTAACAGCACATGAACTCATGGTAAAGTAGCAAGTGTTATCAGTGCTCATGTTCCCAACCCTGGCTGCCAGACATGGAAATCTTGTTTAAGTTACAAGAGCTTATGCTCTAGCCCACTTTTGAGCAACACTCTCACTAAAACACTATGACTAGAAAGGCTAGAGCATTCAAATTATTTAACTCACATACTGCACCCATGCAATGCATTACCTACCATGAACAGCTAGAAGAGAGAGTCTTGTGCACCTCCAGGCTAGCAAGACAAGTGGATCTTCATTCCGGTTGTCGCTAAGATCTGGGAAGCCAGACATATCTATCACATCATTCATTAGTATGAAATGAGTGAGGAACTTGTCGTACTGCCTGGATATGAGATCAACAACGGCCCCTGAAACACAAGTGATGTAGCTGTCAAAGTGAATCCTCTCTAGGGGGATACTGGGCTTAAGAATCCTTAACATATCATCACTCTTGACATCGAAGGCCATTATATAGACCCGAAGGTTGGCGCTGTTGCGTGTCAACGCCTTCCAGTTCTCGTCTTCTGGCATACTGTCCAAGGACTTGTGCATTATGGAAACGCTGTGCACCAGAAGAGACAGTCGATGCAAAGGCACGTGGTTGCTGTCAGCCAGGACTCTCGCCATCTCTGCTGTAAAATCACAGAAATCCAAAGCGAGCGAGCGCAGGTTCACGAAGCGCTCCAGTTCCACCGCGGTGATCAGGGTGGTGTTCCCAGGGATGTGGTTGTCCAGCAAGCTCAGGTGTTCCATGGTGTTGGCTATGGGGTTCGACAAGGAGGACAACGACGTGGGAGTTACTATTTGGAGCATGAACCCACAAGAGAGCCATTTCAATTGCCTGCTATTGCCTAGGATCTCTTCAAACAACTGTTGTATTCTGCAAGTAAAAAAACAAAACAGATGATGATGCTATTAAGCATGGTTTAGTCTCACCAATGCATACCAAACTATTTTTACTCAAGAGCTACTATTCCTTTTATGACCCTACTCTGCAGGAAGGTGCTACCATGAGGGTTCTCATGAACTACAAGTTTTAGTGACCAACTCTGCAGACCTCCCACAGCAATTTAACCTTCACTGCACTTAAAGGGTCAAAATCACAAACTAGCTTGAGAAACACTACGTGCTTTATCTTCCGCAAACAGCAGTGCCATCTCAACCTTCATTTCATGTTTCCCAGCACACATTTTAACATCCTCCCACGCACATACTAAGGCTATGCAAATATAAAAACCTTTTAAAGTTCTTATTTAAAAAAAGAGAACAGGTTTTGTATTTGCCTAACTTCTTCAGGACTGCAAATTCAGCTTGACAATAAAACTGCTTTCGCTGTAAAGTGGGAGAAACTTGGTTTTGAAGCTAAGTTAGAATCATCTGAAACCAAGTGCCTGATTTTTCTTCCTAAAAGGCAAAAAACCTCCCCACAAACACACACACACAAAGATTCTTGAAATAATCCCAAATTCAGGGATGAGTAACGAATGACAGGGTTTTCAAGCATCAACAGCTTTGAGTTTACCACAGCAACTTGGACCCAGGAGCATTTCAATCTCAAATATCGATGACGAAACCACTTATTGTATAGTATGATTATAATGCACTTACTGTGATGCATAGCCCCGTTTTTTTAAATGGAAGTTCTTCTGCATTAGGAACTTAATTTAAAAAGGCAATAAAATATTTTAAGATGAGTTCTAGTAGTAGAATTAAACTCCACAAGTCTCCTCTAATGAAATATTTCTCAGGCTCCATCCCACAGCTGGTAGGGCACAAAACAGTCCCTTTGCCCTAGTACCAAGTGTTCTTTGAGCAGACACACTCTCAAGGTCTGGCCAGTGAGAAGGGAAGTTCACCTTTTGAGCCAGGCTATGACAGCTCCCTCAAGCTTCAAGAAATATGATGTAAATGCATACAGTACAAAATTAACACAAGCTCCCCTGGCCGAGATCAGAGAACCTTTTGCATGGAACATCTTTTCCTTTGTTAGGAGTATCTGCATTTATCACACACCTAACTGAGCTCAGAAGTTTTATAAAGTGTTTTATCCACATATCTAAATAAGACAGCATGCAGAGAGAGAAAAAAAAAAAAAAAAAAAAGCAAGGTCTATGTAGGCCAGTATCCTGACCGAGAGCAGAGAAAGCCCCAGATATGGAAGAGTGATGGCACAAGGGAAGAACACAGCGACACTTCTTGAAGACTTCTGCACAAAAATTTGCAAACTCGAGACGTCCTGATTCAGAGGTGCCTTTATGTATTTAGCAACTGTAAAGGAACCTTAGATCTGTGAGCTTGCCCCATCTCCTCTTTAACCCCATAAGCTTTTAGCAGTCAATATATCCAATAATAAGGAATTCTGGAGCACAGTCACCCCCACTTCTTGCTTGCTCAGAACCTACTACCAAGTCCCTCTGATGTCCCTTATTTTTCTATATCAAGAAAGTTAACAAATTAATCCTTATTCACCCTCCATGCATACGTGCTCTTCCTTCTGCCAGGAATTCCCTGGATTTGCAAGGCACGAATTGCCTTTATGACTAAAAGAGTTGGTGTCATTACTGTATTTATCTATGTACTATTATATAAACCAAGGAATATTTTCTACTGTTTTGTCTGGTCTAGTCAGCCCTAAAGCCTATAGCTCTTCCAGATCTTTCCTTATTTTTTTTGTTTGTTTGTTTTGTTTGCTTTTTAATTGGCAGCTGTGACAAATTAACTCAGGTTTAAACAACAGGTTAAGAGTCACAGATAAAGAAGCTCTAAAAGAATGTAGGAATAAAATAGCAGAAATCTGGTGCTACTTGACCCAAGGTCATTTAATTTTGTCAATTTGTTTCAAAACTATTTCTGCTGATGTTTAAGCCTGAGGCAGATCCTCCAATGACCTCCCCAAAGAGAAAAATTCTACCAAATTTGGTTGAATTGAGAGGTTTCTACCTCCCACAATTAACGCGGAGACTCCCCCATCTCGGCATCCAAGTTCCTGAAAGACTCTGGGACCGTTGCTGCAATGACATACTGCATTTGGGAATATTCCAAGCAGTGAGATTTAACAGAGCATGTATTATTTTACAAAGCTACTGAAAAGGTGAAAAAATAATCCCAAGATGTAAATATTCAGAATACCAATACCAACACCTACACCTCATTTAAAATGTGCTTGAGGTAACTGAAAACATTTAAGTTTAAAACATTATTCCTCTAGGATTTATGCACTTTAACAATGAACAGAAACAGGAAGCAAAAATACCTACATTTATATATATATATATACACACACACACACACATATATAGTTACTGATTTTGTGCTATCTACTTTAAGTTTTTAGGTCGAGCACAGAAGTATTTACACAAATAATTAGGTTTGTGCTAGTACTCTATCAGTACATAAGTCCTATAAAAGCTTTCTAGCCACCTTTCCTCAGCTTTTCACCAATTTAAGAAAAAGATATTAAATATGTCAGAACATTTAACAAAGATCATCCTTGGACTACTACTAATACCTGTGCTGTAAGTTAGTAAAAAAACAGAAAGGAAGCAGAGTATCTACCATGGGTTATTACTTTTTCAAACAAAAACTTTCAAATATCCTAAAGGCCTTTTTTGCTCTTGCACAAACTTACACAAGTCCTAATTACATGACTACATCAAGCTGGAGTTTACAAGAATAATTTGAACTGTGTTCTAAACTTTACATGCATGAAGGGAATTCTCAGAATCAGCACTCTATTATCATACTAGCTTACATGCCTAGCGTGCAGTGCAGCAGCCCATTTACAGAACTTTACAGAACTCTAATTTAGTAAATATAAACACAGAACATAAACAAAGCTCAGCTCATGCAAGAAAAAGTTTAAGCCAGTGATTGCTCAGCAAGAGTGATTAGTTTCTCTTTGGATCCTGCAAACAGAAGGCAGTCATGTTTTGAGATGCTTGTCATCACCCTGAAGCACACCAATGACTAAGAGAAAAAAAAAATCCTACAAACTACAGAACTTTCACAAATAAATAAAAAGACAATTTTCAGAGTCAGAGGACAGACCAAAGCCTGACTAGGCAGTGTCAATTACTGTTTAAGGCCAGAAAATGGTCCTACCAGTAATGAAACGCATGGATGGGCCTGGACAGGAAGCAAACATTACTAAAAGGTCCATATGCTGCCCATTTATTTAATTAAAGACTATCATAGTGTTAGGTTTAGTAATAGAGTCTAAACTAACTCCTTTGGAAACAGAACTACCTGAGCCACATGGATTAACCATGAAAAGTAGATTTCAGAAAGCAAAGTTTAAGTGACTACTTTTTATTCAGCTCGAGACAAACGTGCTACTTAGGCTGAGCTTCCACACTGTAACAAACTGAGTTGTAAAGAGAATTTTAGAAAATAACCAGAAACTCTCACATAAAAATGGAAAAAGAAAAAGCATCACCAAATCCATGTATTGCACATGCTGATCATTACAAAGGTAGGTCTCTGAAAATATGGTGCAAGGCCCTTCCCCAGCATAATTCTTAGCTGTTATTAGACGGGGTTCTGTGCTGAGATTTCACTCAAGGTCTGTTGGACCCACCTTAATGCTTTTAAGGTTTAAATGTTAATGTTTTAAGGTAGTGCCATGTTTTTCTTTCCCGAGTGTTTGCATTATAGGAAGCAATGGAAAGTTTACTACCATACAAGTTCCAAAATCCTCAACTATCAATGGCCAACTGTCTCTGCAGGCTGCCCAGCATCTTTCAACGGGAGATAGCAGGATCCTTGCTGGCGTTCTAACTGATCCAAACACCCAAGTGCAAGAGACAACACTAAGAAGCCATAAGGATTTATCTCCTGAAGTACATGCTACTAGTGCAGATGATGTTTGCACTGATTTGATTTAATTTTAAAAGAACTAGCAGTTTTTCCAAACCCACTGCTTTATTATCTATCCATATATATATATATGTATCTCAAGTAGCATTTGTTTGCTCATTCCAGTATGTGCAAAGTATGTGCAAAGTATGTCAATATCTATGTGAAAGATTAACTTCACATTAGATAATTAATGAACTTTCAATGTCTCATGGCTCAGAAGCATGCATAATACGAATAGCATTTTTTATTATTTGTTTGAAGTATTTAGCTGTATACTCAGCTGCATCAACATCTGCTTAAATAGTTCTTTAAGCCCCTGGCAATAATATAATTGTGTATTTTTTAAACTTCCCACAAAGAATACTAAAGAAGAAGCTTTAATCAAGCTATCTTTTACTCACACACAGAGCACTCCCATACCCATGTTAAGGAGAATCCCAAATTGCTCCAAGTTCTACATTGTAAGCATAACAGGATAACAACGACACAGTGTGGGATACATATCTGTGTTTGCATTTTTTTTTTTGCAAATTTAAGTCAAAAACAAAAAAGTTAATTAGTTTGTGTTCACATACACACACTGATCTGATAAAGTATGTAGGCTAATCCTAGAACTACTAGAAAACAGTAAAGCGCAGTCTCTAGAGAAGCCAGACTTGCTCCACTCCCAAACTACTGGGGGAAAAAATTAAATTGACCAGGTTTAATGACAGTACTTTAGTTTTCCTCTGTAGAAAGCTTTAGCAGAACTGCTGAAGTGTTCTGACTATAATTAAGGACTGCACTGCAGTTTAATTACAGCAAGCTAAAATATACCTCTGAACTAAACAGGCACATTGTAAACTAAGATTTCCAAGGAATTCTGCAAATATATAACCAAGTTTTGAGATATAACTCAAATAATGTTTGTATTTCTATCTTCTTTCAAGTGTACTTGTTGCATTTCCTCAATACTCTGATGTCTTGCATATAGTTGTGAAATGCATCACATGACTTCCCTTTCCCATTTCTTCATGCTTTCTGAGAATAACAGCAATAGAGGTACTGTTAACAAATCCCTGGCTCTCCCTCCTTGCCATTAATATAGCATTTTTTCTAGAATAGAATGAGAAAAGAGAGGATTCTCACCCTGGTGGGAGACCAAAGAAAAAAAAGAAAAAAGACACAAAACCAAAACCCAGAGCTTGCTTCATGTAAATACTAAGGGGGGAAAAAATAAAATAAAAATGTTAAGAAATTATATTCTTATCCTATTAAAGGACCTGAAGCTTGGTCAGGTATCTCAGAAATGAAAAGCTAAGGATTCTAATAACAATAACTTATAAACAGAACTTACTGCTTAATCTTTTTGCCGTCAGGGTCAACCTTGCCGAGGTATGTATTTGATATACTTCCATGTTGCTGCAGAATGCTTATATCCCCAAAGAGACTTAATTTCTGGAGATTCCTGAAAAAAAAAGAGCAAGAACAAAAAGAGATTTTTATAAAAGGCCAAAAAACTGCAGGGAATCATTCTGGGTTAAGTCAGACACATGCAAAAAATTACACACTATTCCATGGAACATATAGGCCATTCTGGGAAACATCTTACCGTCCTACAGTCAGCACACAAGGAACTCCAAAACCCAAACTGAAGAGGGAAGAGGACTATGCAAACAACTGAAGGCTGCTACGAGAACAAATGCCGGTTTTCTATACGCTACAGAACTGGAGACATGAAAGTGATGGTAGTTTTAGAGTACAATTCGAACACTGCTTTGCACTTGATAGTTAGCAGGGCAAGAACACCAGTCAAATTGCTAATGGCTCCAAGAGTTGAAATCATCTCGAGATGCAGATATCAATTAATCTGTAGCTAACTGAAGCAGTGAGTTATATAAGCCCTTATTTTCACTAGCTTACAAATCATTGTCAATTCTTCAGATCTCTTTCTAGTAAAATACAGTAACCAGTAGGAATGAAAAATAAACAAACCAACAATCATTATACATAAATGTAAATTTATATATATATGGTCAAATTCTACATTTTCAAATAATTATGAATTGCAATCTGTAATAGCCTTTTCCTTTTACTGCATCTAAAATTTTCCCGTTTCGAAGCATCTAACATTAAATAACTTCATTCCAGTTTCCTGAAAGTTAATCACTAGTTACATCTGCTACTTATTCATCTCTTCCACTTGGACGTGGCAACAACACTGACAATATTTTGAGCTTTCTTTTCCTCAAAAGCTGTAGAAGACAGCTTGGTATGACAGGGAACACAGCAGAAACACCCAGCATTGGTGTTCACAGTCAGTGCCACAATCAAGCCTCTATTTTCTACTCTCAGTGCCTTAATTCTGAAACCTGAGAGAGCAAATGGAATCTGCAGAATCATTTTGAATCACCTATATCTTGCAGAGAACTTGGCTTTGCACTACACATATTTCCATTGAAAGTGACTATCAAATATTAATTTTAAAGCCACCAAGCCACAGGGCTCACAAAACACTATTTATTAGTATTCTAAGACAGTTTTACCCCTCCATTTCCATTTTATGCACTACAGAGATACACAGAAAACCTCCACCTCAAAACTTAGGCAATGAAAACATGAACCATTTTTTTTTCCAAACACAACAGTTTTTACCATCAACAAATCTGACTATGGTTCAAGTTCAGTATTTGATTTTGTTACTCTTCAGTGCCATATAATCTCTGTTTCCCTCTCATCTGTGTTCCATAGAGTCCTATAGTGGCACCTTAATCATATCTACACACACTGCTCGAAAACAAAACAAAAACACTAATTTTACAGAATTTTTCACTACTGAAAATATCAAGCTTTAGTTTTGCTGTATGTTTTTTCTGAACACTCATTCTGCACTTTCCTGTTCTTTGGTGGGGGCGGAGGGAAGGCCTTGCTTCCCATAACCATTCAACACAAACACAGGAGTAAGACAATTATTTACATTATTTTTGCCAATTACAGTTGCCTGCTCCAACTGAAGAGAAATGTTGGAGAATCTCAAATACTGTCTCCAGTGACAACACAGGCTTTTTGGGGACTCTGCAAGATAAATACTCCATTTAAATACCATAGTTTTACTGTAATCTGGCTCTTTTGTTTCCACAGTGACAATCTTAAGTGAAACACAAATATAGCAGATGAGGGGAAAAAAAATACATAGAGAGAGACATATAGCTACACCACAACAGCTACACCACAACACCTTCCTATCTTCTTTTGCAAGCAGCTAGAGGAGAAGCTATACGCCACAATTTCACAGGTGCATGAAGAAGGGATGCACAGAAATTTCCTACTGCTTCAAGAGGCGTTTCTGAGCTGCTGCATACAGTGAAATGACTCACAGAAAGTTCGTCACCCTCCCACTTGGCATTCATTTAGACCTTAGTGTAAAAAATCAGCTTGTGAAGGCAGAGATCATTAGCAACTGCCAAGAGCCACTAAGAAACAACTTGTCCCTCCAGATCCTATTAAAACACGTACGCACACAGGAACTAGAGTATTGATGATTTAACAGAGTAGTTTTTAATTTTGCTGCAGTCACTGTCATAAAGGCAGTAGCTCAACAGTCAATGGAAGAGATACCCATAGACCACTGTAAGGACTAATATAATACTTGGAATTTAAATAGATGGTTTAATTTTAGAAAGTGGTCAGATCCTCTTGGTTCCGGAGCTCTTAAAGCAGTAGTTTGGAGCAATATGCTGTCGCTTGCAGAAGAAATTTTGCAGTGACTTGAGCTCGACTGCAAGCATGAACTGGGCCTAGAATGTATCTTTTTGGATAAATGACTGCCAGCAGTCACATTCGTCAGAATGTTATCGCTGTTTTTGACTATTTGCGTGCACTTACTGAGTTTCTTAAATCTTTCCAGTTGTAATTACCAAAGGCTGCTCAAAAATATTTTTCCAGAGCCTTAACATGCAGATTTTTAAGCAAATCTGCAACTTCATAGAGTACAGAAAGTGAATACTTCAAGTTGCAGAAAAACACCTCATTATCTTCCTATATAAAGAGAGTACCTAAAAACTTCATTAATGAGTAGTGTGACAAATCTTGCCTGTAGTCCTTTGGTATTATAAGTCCCCAAGGAGGCTTCTAATGAACTTTTTTTTTTTTTTAATCGTAGGGTGTTGTTGTTGTCGTCTCTGTATTGTATAAAAACAACTTTAAAAACGGGTAATCTTGCTGTGGACTTCAAGAGCAGCACACAGTTTCACAAAAACAGATTTCTGTTTAGTTATGAACTCTAAGGGAGAAGTTCTTCAAATTTCACCGTAAAACCTGTCAGGATTTATGAAAGAATGGCCTTTTTTAAAACAAAATTCCAAAAGGCAGCATTTACTGTGATTTAAATCATTAGAGAAGTTAGAAACCTCTGTTTCCACTACTTTAGAAGTTAAATAGCTCTCCCATGTACAATGGCATCCTGCAAGAGTAACAAGGAAACATTAATTATCCTTGTGTTACAGACAAATAAACAGAAGCAAAGGGACGGGGCTGCAGCCATTCCACAGCCCGGCAGCACAGCTGGGGCCAGCACAGGTATAAATGCACAAAGCAGAAAGCACCCTCTGACCGGCCACAACGCCTCCAGTTTACAGATATGGGCACAGTAAGAACCAAACTGCAGTGTGGCTTAGCTTAGCTTTCCTTCCTATCTCATTTCAATCTTAAACTGCTCGTTAAAGTAAAACCAAGTCTTCGAGGTGCTACATGCAGAAGAATCAGCTACTGGAAGTTACTGTGCAAGAAAAAGAAACTGGGAAGAGGAAACTGAAACAGACTAAAGCTCATCTATTGACAGGGAAGAAAAAAAATAGTCTACGTAAAATGTAACCTGGAATAAAAAGTTGTGTGTTTAATGTAAACTCTTCCCCCCCCAGCCCTCTCCACACAGACACTTCTCAATTGCTCACCAAAAAAAATGCCTGCTGCAATAACCAAGTATTCTGTGTTTCCCACTCTGTATCACTCATTTCAAAACAAAACAGCAGAATGCAAATAACTAAAATCAGCAAGAAAACACAGTAATGTAAAATCCTATCAGCTCTAATAGCTTTTTACCTGTATCTTACCACAGGAATTATATTAATCTGCTGGTGAGTAGGTACTGGAGAAGCAATTATTTCTGGTGAACATTTTATAGCAGTCTCGAGCAGCGCAGTGCAAACAGAATTTGCAAAAACACCTTTAAAAACAGATGTTGCCATACAAGTTTCTGAACAGGTCACAAAAGGCAAGTCTTTTTTATATGAAAAATTGTATCAAATAGACTGCTCGCAAAGCATTCAATTATGGTAGTCTCATATTGTAGTGATGGTGGGGGGGAGAATTAGCTTTTTTTGTTTGTTTTTCAATGAAAATCCAACATAACAGTTTCTGGAGATTATTTGCATAAAAACTCCAAATTATGTTGCTGTATTTGCCTCAGGTCTCATATGTTACACCACGATTCTCATCCTGAGGATTCACAGGGCGAGAAATAAATTACAAAGAAAGATGAGTCCGGACCAGCGTGTCATTTCCAGGAATAAGGTTTGTGCCTCGCAGCCACCAGAAAAGACCAGACAGAGCAGAGTAACTGAAAGTGAGACTTCTCACATCACATTTGCATCCATCTAGAATAATGAGGAACTGCAGTTAAAGCTCTCTTGCCACGATTCAAAATAAAGAAGAGAATAAATAAATAAATAAATAAATAGATAGATAGATAAATAAATAAATAAATAAATAAAGCCTCAAGCTGCTCTGTGATCCCTCTGGAATCGAAGATGGGTGGTGGCCGTAGGACGACTCAACTGCACAGTTTTCCAGCAGCCATCTGCAAGTTTTAGCTTAGGTGCATTACAAACAAGAATACTGGCAGCCTATTTCCCAAACAGGAGGATGTTTGTGCACGCGGAGGGGAAATAATATTAGCCATTTCCTACCCCGGGATCTGCACGGCTTCCCAAACACATCATTACCAAACCGCAAGGAGCTCTGCCTCCCTCGCTGGCCCAGGTGCTATCTAGGGGCCACGTACTACGATGAGCTCTGATTTTTTTACATATATATATAAATATATATATATATAGAGAGAGAGAGAGAGAAGAATCTTTACACCCATACAAATAAACGGCGAGCAATTGCTTCCATTTTAAGGAACTCCAACCGAGGAAATTAAGCAGCTAAGTCAAAACCGGGGAGCGAGGGAGTAGGACACAGGCACATCTCAAGTCCAAGGCACGGAAAGAGTCTTCTAATATTTAAGCTAACGCTTTTAACAAAACCCTAAATGCGGTGATTTCGGCAGCAAAGAAACTTCGCCGTGCTCACAGCTGAGGCAAATCCCGGTTTACCAGGCAGCACAAAGGCCGGCGCGGAAGCTCGGCCCTAGCTGATCCCCCTGGCTGGAGTATTTTAGGAAGGGGGGTGTTTTCTCCCTCCAGACCCCCCCCCAAACAAACTACAATTCCAGCCCTCCCGTTATTTGCCCCCCTCACGCAGCACGGCCCCCCGGCGCTCCCGTTTCCGCGGTCCCCGCGGCCGTTGGCGGC